>VWZZ01006129.1:0-20967 GCA_013399095.1 Psophia crepitans
GAGTTCTTTGTCCAGTTCTGGGCGCCCCAATACAAGAGAGACAAGGACATACTGGAGAGAGTCCAGTGAAGGACCACTAAGACGGTGAAGGGCCTGGAGCATCTCTCCTGAGGAAAGGCTGACAGCTGGGACTGTTTAGCCTGGNAAGTTGAACATCAGCCAGCAACACGGTTCAGTAGCAAAGAAGGTGAATGTTACTCTGGACTGCAGGAGGAAGTAGAGGGATGTGATCCTTCCCCTCTGCCCATCACTACTGAAGCCACACATGGAGTTCTTTGTCCAGTTCTGGGCGCCCCAATACAAGAGAGACAAGGACATACTGGAGAGAGTCCAGTGAAGGACCACTAAGACGGTGAAGGGCCTGGAGCATCTCTCCTGAGGAAAGGCTGACAGCTGGGACTGTTTAGCCTGGAGAAGAGAAGTCTGGGAGTGGATCTTATCAACGTATATAAATACCTGCAGGGAGTGTGCACAGAGGATGGAGCCAGGCTGCATCACAGTGGTGCCCAGTGACAGGACCAGAGGCAATGGGCACAAACCAAAACACAGGAGGCTCCGACTGGGCATCAGGAAACACATTTTCACTGTGAGGGTGAAAACAGGCTGTCTGGGGACATTGTGGAGTCATCTTCATCCTCAGAGATATTCAGAAGTTGTCTGGACATGGTCCTGGGCAACTGGGTCTGCGTGGTCCTGCTTGAGAAGGGGGTTAGGCAAGATGATGTCCAGAGGTCCCTTCTCAGCTCAGCCATTCTGTGGTTCTGTGAATGCACATGATAAAGGACTCTAACACTCTGGGGATGCTAATGAAGGATTATGCATGAGATATTTGCACACTGATGTAGATGAAAGAACGCCTGAAAATAATGATAACTATTCATCTCATCATATACGAAACATACAGCAAGAGGATAGTGAGGTGGTTAAAGGAAGCACTCAAGAGTCTTAAAATGGCAGAAATATGATTAATTGTCCAAACTTTTTTTTTAAATTCTTTTGCGCATGTATATTATGAGGCTGGTTATGAAATGACATCTTACAGTTTCTCCCCACCTCCTTTCGGGACTTTATATGAAAACTACATTGGAGTATTTTGCTCGTGTTTTCCAACTTGTAAAATCTGCTGGTAAAATCTGGAACAATGAAATTATTTCAATAAATGCATAGCTCAGAATACAAGAAATTGTAGAACAGGTCTTGTAAACAGAATAAATAAAACCTCCATAAATGCTACAGACCTTGTTCATTTTTTACAACCTTGTCAGCTTTTTCCTTTCCGGCTTCATCTTCCAAAAGAGCCAGAGGAGTGGGTTCTCTCTGTGTTCCACTAGAAGCATAAGGTTTTCCCCCGTGTTTACTAAAAGCTGGGTATAGTTCACTCTCTGAATGGCTAGATTTGCTTTTCTGTGAAGGAAATGATATTTCAATTTCATATTGTAAAAGAACCTCAAGGTTAAAACACATACTTGGGAAAATAATTGTTAGCCACACTATAAAGAAATGAAAGGGGGAAGAGAAGACACTTTTTTTCCCTTTGTTTTTTTTTAAATTTTCCTTTAAAGAGCAACAAGATAGACCAAGCCAAACACATTAAACACAAAGAGTAGAAAGAAAAAAAACACACTATCTTCTTTGATTAGCAATCAAACAATTATTTTAAGAAGGATGTGTCTGAACAAACCTCTCCCTTTTCTAGAGTACTAGATCTTCTTGGACAAACGGAACAGTAAATAATGACAATAGTCCGATACTGTAGTAAATGTGAAGTATAAACAAATGAAAAGGTAAAACCTACAGTTTTTCACCTCAAAACTGTTACCTTTAACACTGTGTGAATAGCACCACATCCGAGCACAGTCAGAGAGAAAAGTTCTAGCATGCCCTGAATACAAAGAACACTAATTCTCTCATCAGCAAGACACAGTAGCATTCTTCTGGAAGATGAGCATAACAAAAAAAAAAAAAAAATTACAGAGGTTTTCCATGAAAAATAACGCTTTCATTCAATGGCATAATAGCTGACAAATGAAAGCTACGTAGAATATCATTGAGGCTTTGAGTTTTTACTGAGAATTGCAGAGCTGATTGAAGAGCACTCTCAAATAAGGAAAGAGCTAATACAGTAGTTCAGTGACAGCTTCCTCTAAAATTATAGACGAACAGGTGGGATAAGGGTCTGTCAGACAAAGGTCAGCAGAAAAAAAAAATTCTTACACCAAATACCTTTACACACGTCTCTGCCCTTTGTTAGTACCAGCCAACCCACCTTCCAGACAAGGCAGCTTCACGTGCCTCACCCATTCTATTCCCGATTCCGTCTCTCCTGGCAAGGTTATACATACTGGGACAGAGGCAGGATCGAGCTAAGACAACACCAGGGTTTGAGTTTGCATTTTCTGATGGTGCTGAGCTGTACCACAGAAGCAGAAGCAGATCATTCAGGTTCCTCGATGTGGCACCACCACTTTGCGCGGGAGCTAGTTTCCTCAGCTGAGTTTCACTGCAGTAAAAATATAAATACTCCACAGCCAATGGTGCAGCTATATTGAAATCTATTCATGGTATAGCCAAGATCTAGAGAGTAACACAGACAGAATGTTCCTCTATCTCCAGTGTAGTGCGGTTTTTCCTGACTCAGCATGCTTAAAGATACATTTCAAGTGTATGTTATATGTCAACAATCTCAGCAACATTTATTAATTTAAAAAAATTATTCCCAATTCTCACATTGATTAAACATCAAATATTGTTTCTTTTACAAAACCAGAATTAAGTTTTGACTGCCAAAACCAGAAAACTATTTTGACATTAATCAGCCAAGATATATAAAATATTTAAATTTTTTGCGCTAACAGTAATATACAAATTCAAAGAAGTTTATCCAGTCTCCTCTTTCTCCTCCTCAGTTTCATTCTTTTTATGTATTTTCTAATCCCTGTGCTCAAAATGTACTCACTGCTTCTTCTTTCCAGGTTTCTCTAAGCTAATCTGGAATCCCAAAATACTGAATACTTTTGTAGGCTACTGTTATAATTCCTGGCATCGTTATACGAAATACCTGATGGATGGATACTTAATTCTTTTCTTATGAACTGGATAGTAAGACTCAAAAGGACCTGAATATTCTTCAGAGTAGCTTCTCCAAAACCCCAGGACACTTGGTTTTCTTTCCCCTTCTGATACATCTAAAACCATTGTTATCAAGCCTTCTCACATATGGATTTTAGGGAATCATTTGTACCTTTATCCTTTCCGACAGTGTTTTGGGTTGTTCCAATCCCTGCTCTCACGACCTTCCCTTCTTTTGTTTCGATGTAAATGTCAGCCGGTTTGACACGTGTGAAGAAATATTCATGGCATGTTAACAAGCAGTCTGTATTTTTGAACGACATGCATACTGATCTGCATAATTATGCAGACCCCAACTGCATAATTATATATTCAGAGGGCATACGCAATTGTGTAACACACGTTCTTTGTAACTATGAGCCAAATTATATGCGGTCTTCACTACAGCAGACAGAAAATCCTGTAGTGGATCAGACCCATTTGAACACACAATGCTGAAACCAGCTTAAGTGAGGGTGGGGCTGTCACACCATTTTTATCTATATTGAGTGGAAATCTGGAAAGTTTGGAAATGTGTCTTAAATACATAGAGGCTTTGACATTTTGCTTCACTCTGAGTCAGAATGAAAACCCAACTTTTTCAAATTTTCTGAGAAAGAAAATTCAGGGAGAGCAAGCCTGGGACCGATCCAATCCTTTTGTTCGGACAACATATTGTATTTGCTACACAATAGGAAAATCAAAACAGGACCAAACTATTTTGAGTGAATGCAAACATGTCTTTTCAAAAGCAACAGAATCTTCAGCAGTCAAATCCAGGGCAAGTCAGTATCCACCCTCGGTTACAGAGCACACAGACATGAAAATGCTCACAGCAGCTTTTAAAATGATTCGGTATCGACCACTTTGCTGAGTTCTGATGTTCCACGGAAATGGCACTTTTAAATCAAATGAGTCCATATTGGAAAGCTGTTGGCAGACTTTGTTCCTTATCTACGTAGATGTTAAGGAGTGACACATCTCACCTGTCTCTCAGAGGGTCACCCTTCATCTTCCATTTCTATTAGTGGAGTGAAACACACAGTTCTAGAAAGAGATTCTAAAAAAGATTGCTTAGAATAGGTTAAAAAAAAATCTTAAAAATGCTGAGACAGTCTAGAAACTTGTTTGAATGGAAACATCTATGGTTTAATCCCACATCACGTGTATGACTGTGGTGAGCTGTTTTCATGTAGCTGATTTGGCATTATCCCATATGAGTTTCTTATACGCGTCACCGTGAATTTTATCTTTTATGTTAGACACTGAATGGCCTATATACAAAATGTGGTGACATTTAAAATGAACAGAACTGGATAAGGCAAGACTATATTCTTTACTGGTTTGTATACATGTAAATAAAGTATTGGTTGTATCAGTGAAAAAAATAAACAGTATTTGAAAAATAAGATTTGAAAAGTGCAGGTTGCTTTTAAAAGTAATTATTGTGCTCATATTATTTTGTATTACTTCATCTTTAAAATTCATGTATTCCAGTTTGCTGTATATTAGTATCTGAGAAATACTATATATAGTATTCTAAGAATTATCTTTTGACCATTAAGTGATTTATACATTAAATTCTAAATTAGAGGAATGAAATTATTCTAAGAATTGCAGTACAGTTCTTTGACAGTGATTGCTTCTCCTGTCGTAGTAGGAGGTATGCGGAATTAGTGACCGAAGAAGATAACTGAATATGGGGTTTTGTACATGTTTTCTGTACTTCTGAGAGATTGGACAAAAAGTTAAGGGTGGTGATCTGTGCATTATTTGAATCAGTTCCTTTTCACACTGAAAGAGCTTTATTGAAGGCATTATGCATAAACCCGAAGCACTGCACTGTTTTTTAAAAAGTTGTGTGAATTCTGGCTAAATAATCAGCATTATACCAGATAATCCAGGGTGAAGAAATCTTAATACTCTGCAATTGCATTAGAGACTGAGAGAAATTACTCTAATTCTCTATTTTTCAATCTGACAATTGGAGAGAGGTTACAGATACCTAACAACCCTGGCACAGGGTGCGCCCCTGGCAGGGGGTTTGGAACTAGATGATCTTTGACGTCCCTTCCAACCCAAACCATTCTGTGATTCTATTATTCTATTCTATGGCTGCTTCTACTACATGCCTGGGAACACCTAGCACAATCTAGCCAGCAGTCTATTTATTCTATAACCGCATGTCAAATTCTAAAATCATTACAAAAAGCATCTTGCTGAAGACCTGCATAAATTGTAGCCCAGATAAGAAGCCAATGTGAGTCATTTATTGATTCAAAACTATTAGCGCCCAGTCCCTGATCACTGCTTCTACCCAGTACGTACTAACTGATTTGAGACGGTCACTTCTACCTCTGTGACCATCGCGGCAGAGCGGTGTGCAGCCACTAGAGAAACTAAAGGCTTCTGTTTCAAGGCTTTTAACAACTTCTAGTTGTCAGAAATAATTTGCAAATATACAGCCCTCCAGTCACATTCACACAATTAACAGAGCCCACACTCTATTTACAATCTATTCCAATCCTCATGTAGGATGTATTTATACAGGAGCAAGTGCCGGATCCTGCCCTGGGCAGGGGCAGCCCTGGCTGTACAGACAGCCTGGGGGGTGAGACGCTGGAGAGCAGCCGTGCTGGGAGGGACTGGGGGGTCCTGGGCGACAGCCAGTGGGACCTGAGCCAGCAGTGTGCCCAGGCTGCCAGGGAGGGCAACCGTGTCCTGGGGGGCACCAAGCCCGGCATTGCCAGCCGGGCCAGGGACGGGATGGTCCCACTCTGCCCTGCGCTGGGGCGGCCTCACCTCCAGTGCTGGGGGCAGGTTTGGGCGCCACAGCACAAAAAGGGCATAAAACTGTTGGGGAGTGTCCAGAGGAGGGAACAAAGGTGGGGAAGGGTCTGGAGGGGAAGGCGTGTGAGGAGAGGCTGAAGGCCCTGGGCTTGTCCAGCCTGGAGAAGAGGAGGCTGAGGGCAGAGCTCATGGCGGCCTTCAGCTTCCTCCCGAGGGGGAGCCAAGGGGCAGGCGCTGATCTCCTCCCTCTGGTGCCCAGCGACAGAACCCCAGGGAACGGCCTGGAGCTGCCCCAGGGGAGGGTTAGGGTGGGGATCAGGAGAAGGTTCTTCCCCCAGAGGGTGGTGGGGCCCTGGCACAGGCTCCCCAGGGCAGCGGTCACCACCCCGAGCTGGGCTGAGTTCAAGCAGCGTCTGGCCAACGCTCTCAGTCATCTGCTGTGATGGGGCTGGGCCTGTGTGGGGCCAGGAGTTGGACTCCATGATCCTTATGGGTCCCTTCCAGCTGGGGATATTCTGTGATTCTATACATCTAGGGTGTATTAATACAGAGTTCATATATACCAGGAATTCCTGTAGGAGTTTATACAGGAGCTCATATATACTAAGATGTGCTTCTTCAATCTGTTCTAATGTCTGATCGCTTTTATAAATTCCATTAGCGTTATTGCAGGTTAGCCTAAACACCCTGTAATCTGAAATTTCCAGGCCTTGTCACCTGTTCATTGTAATGGGAAAAGACTAGCTTGTTAGAGAAACTTGTGCTTTGGAAACAAAGGGTGTTGCATCCCTCCACCACTCCAGAGGACTTTGCCTGTCCTCTAGCAGTACGGCTGATGAAACCTTTTATCAGATTAGAAAAGAATTAACTGTCACAAAGGGGATGCAGTATGATAGAAGGGTATGCTCTTGGGAAACTGATGGGTAAACAGTAAGTGTAATCAGGAGTCCGGAGGCAGCAAGCAGTGCCTGCCTTGAATTACAAGCCCATGCTCAGTCCTGCACAACATCTGA
This sequence comes from Psophia crepitans, assembly GCA_013399095.1. NCBI lineage: Eukaryota > Metazoa > Chordata > Aves > Gruiformes > Psophiidae > Psophia > Psophia crepitans. The sequence goes on from VWZZ01006129.1 coordinate 6,912, forward strand.
AAACCAAAAATTTTGCAGAGCTGAGAAGATGCTTTACGTGACAGTTCTCTCTCAGCCTGCCAGAGGCATGGCTATGTACCTGCTTTGAAAAATGAGCGTGTTACTTCATATGTTTTCACAGAGTTACACTGTGATGGGCATTTATGGCATTTATTTCCTATGAAGTTTTCCACAGTTAGGAAGCTATGACTGAAGCAGGATTCCAGTGAGGAAAATATTGGAAAGTGACTATATGGACAATAAGCAGCTGCTGTGACCGGTACCCCCACTCCCAATCTCAGTAATGTGACCAGCATAACTCATGTCATTTTATGAGGCAAGCAGGCATTTATGAGGGGTCACGTATTCATTCCCCTCCCCTCGTTATCAGGCCCTGAAGGTCCTGTGCACCAACAGATAAACCAGACAGATTTCTTCTTCCCCTCCTCAAGGCTCCCAGGCACAAGGCCGGTCACTCCCCTCCCACCGGCCTTGAATGTCCCCGGTGCCCGGCCAGCCCGTGCTGGTGATGGCCCCAGCACAGGGGAGGGAAGCGGGACAGCACAGAGCGCGGTCCGTGGAACGGTTGTATGATCGACTCTGTGCCGCCTGTAAGTTGTGCTACGCTGATTCCGCTTGTAGAAATCCCGTGCTGTAAATTCTGCTCTATGCTAACCACAATATCCTGCTAAGAAAATAAAGCTTTAATTGTAACTACAGCTTAGTGCCATCGTCACTCTGCCAAGGGTCTCTAAAAGATCCCGTCGATCCCCTCAGTGTCGGGTGACTCTTGCTCAGTGTCTCCATCAACCACCAAGTGTCTGATTTTCTTTCTGATGGCTACAAGGCTCCATTTTGTCACTGTAAACAACATCCCTGACAGCTCCGAGGATACCGAGATGTTTTCCTTCACCATCTTTCTGTCCATTTCTCTCTCCTTTTGCTCTAGTCCGTCTCTCACTTCAGAAATACATTGAATTGCTGAGCCAACTTCCACATTCTTGTAAGTTTTCAGCAGTTCTATTAGCCTTTTCTCTTATGCTGTTGCTTTTTTAAAACAAGACAGTGAGAAGCAGTTAAGATCACTGCTTTTCAAGATCTGGACACTAAGGTGTTAGTCTGCAATACTAAATTTCCATATTTCCTCTATTGCTATGAAATATTGGAGGAATTCCAAGAGTTCTTCCCAGAACCTCTTATGGGTTGTGGTTTGTTGACTTTTTTTTGTTTTTTGGTGTTTTTTTTTGTTGTTGTTTTGTTTTATTTTTTTATTGTCTGTTGCGTTGGGGTTTTTTGGTTTATTTTAAATATTGTCGATACCTCCCTTTCTACCTCCCTTCCCATATACTTCAAAACCATGCTGTGGAACCACACCACCTAGGACACATTTGATTAGAGATGTGCTGTTGTTCATTTTAAATAAGGAAAACACAAAGGTGGCACAAGTCTTGGGGGCTACATTTGAATTAAAAAAAACAGTGTGGCATTGCATTAAGTGTAGTTTTTCTTTTGAGGCTGATGTAATTCATCATTCTACAGGATTCTTAATGCTGAAAGGTATTTTGCTAATCCAGGCAACGAAACAGCAAAAGAAACAAGTATCTCTCCATGAAAGCTAAAGGAGACATGACAAAAAATACAAGCAAAGATACAAAAAAAAATTTTAAGAGGACAATGGTTCCCATTTTAGGAAAGGCAGATGGAGAGAGACAGTTCCTACAGCTCTAATATGCAGGTTTTGCAAACTAAAATACCATTTCTTGCACTTTGTGGCTGGCTTAAAGTTCATGTTACGATGACTGCTGCTTTTCAATGATTTTCAGGAATTTAGGAGCTTAAGCAGTTGGTAACTTGTAAAATACTCCATGTGACACAACACCAATACGAAGTTTTCATATTGCTGCAGTATTTTTTTAGGAAGCTGAGGAAACACAGAGGGGAATTTCTGCTGATTAGAATAGTCTAAATTTGATGTTAATAAAAAGTAACTTATTAAAATTTTACTGAATGATAAGACTGTTTGGATAAGCTATGGCAATTAACTGAAGTAATTCCTTCCTTGAATAAAAACATGCGTGTGCCATATAAGCAAATAATAGTTTCTATAGCATTTGATAATACTCATCTCTGAGGTAATCTTTTTTAGCTTTGCTTTCATGAATATGTGATCGTGCTGTATGCATGTGTGAAAACGTCTGACTCCTCCAATAGCTTTTGAATGTAAAGGCCCAGTGTTGACCCAGTCTTTACCAGCACTCACTAGTAATTAATTTTTCACAAGCTTTAGTAAAATTAAAGTGAGATGAACAGATTCCCCAAAGTTCCCTTCTCTCCCTTCCCCTGGAGAGAAAGGGCTCAGGTCTGCATGTGGCTTTCAACCAAATGGTGCACAAGTGGTTCAGAAACAGCTACATCCCATGCTTTCTCCTCCTCAGACAGCATTCAGAGAAGAAAAGAAGAGACAGCGACAATGTGGGAAGATGCAGCAGGCAGAGGTGCATAGAAATGCACATAACAGTCGTAAGTAATCGCTGCCTATGGAATTGCTTGGTTGCTTTTAATTTTCTTGGTGGCACGCTGCTTTCACTGTAGCCCTGCACAGCAACTCAGCTGAGACCTTGCATATCCGCTGTCATGGTATTACTCTCAAATATGCCGTGTTTTCTGTACCTGACAGGTAGGATTTGCTTTCATTCCTTCCTAGACTCTGATACTATCCATGATCTTAGCTTAGATGAAGAGGTATGGTAAAAGCCTAATAAAACAGTTTATTTTCTAGCTATGCTGATATAAAAACTGCGGGATAGAAAAAGGCAGAACATGGCCAGACCCCGGCATTCAGACAAGGAGGGCATGTCAGGCGCTCATGTTGCCCAGGTACTCTGTTCCCTGGGAAACAGAGGCGATACCAATGGGTGGATTGGCTGGCTACAATGGTAAAGCGGTTGGGATGGTGAGAAAGCAGAGCAGGAAGGCAGATGCAGAATTGCTAGAAAATCTGGCACAGATGCAACTAAACAAATTTATATCAATGCAAATTACTCCTCATTCCCACAAGAATAAATTCTCCAGAGGAAATTCAAGTTACAGAAACGTCAGTTACACTTAAGCGGTAGACTGGAAGAGTATCATGTGCACTGCTGTAAATCTCTCAGAAACACAAACCCATACCTTTTTTAATCAGCATCTGCTTTAACTTGAGGCATGGAATTGCAGGCATTTAAAGGCAAGACAATTAATGGTAGGAGGTAACAGGAGGAGGTGATCTGTCAGTTCACAATTCCCCAGCTCATACACAAAAACTCAGAAGCACAAACGTTAAGAATCACCGTTTGTCGGTGAGAAGGGACACGTTGTTTTCTTGTGCAGGCATAACATGAGCTAATCTGTCACTACAGAGAGATTTCTTCCTACAGGGTAAAACAGATTTCAAATGAAGGAGCCGTAGGCTCAAAATCCTGCAGTGATATGGACCAGTGAAAGCTCAGCACCATTGCCAGCTCTAATTCCATCAGAAAGGTAACTTTAGCCTTGTCTGAAATCTGCCAGTCTGACCTCATTCCTAGATTCCTAGAGGGCATTTAGCCTTCCCTAATTTTCTATTTACTGTGCTAGACCCCATGCCTGTTATAAATTCTATGCACATGCTGCTGTATACATGGTAAAATTTTCAGAATAGACTCAAAGCTTTGTGTATTGTTATTATTTACTCTGTGATTGACATACTTCTCTAAACTGTGACACCTTTCATCCTTCTACACATACACAAATAGAAAAATCTGTGCAACTGCTGATCATGAGGAAATGAAACATCTCCCTTATGAGGAAAGGCTGAGGGAGCTGGGTCTCTTTAGCTTGGAGAAGAGGAGGCTGAGGGGTGACCTCATCAATGTTTATAAATATGTTAAGGGTGAGTGTCAGGAAGATGGAGCCAGGCTTTTCTCAGTCTCATTAAGCGANGGGGGGGTTGGACTAGATGATCTTTCGAGGTCCCTTCCAACCTCTAATATTCTGTGATTCTGTGATTATGCCACACCATGAAGGTTGCAAAGATATTCAAGGGATCTGCAAAAAAGCTAACTACACACCAGCACGTCTTGGAAAAATCTTAGCCTAAATACGAACAATGTGCAGAAGTTATCATTTAAACGTCAGGTATAACTAATGTTGTTTATAACTAACTTTTAACTGCTACTGCAATAATTGCCCTTATGTAGCAGATGCCATACATCAGATCATACAATCCTGGAATGGTTTGGGTTGGAAGGGACCTTAAAAGATCTCCTGGTACCACCTCCTCTGCCATGGGCAGAGACATCCCCCACCAGCCCAGGGTGCCCAAAGCCCCATCCAACCTGGCCTTGGACACTGCCAGGGATCCAGGGGCAGCCACAACTTCTCAGGGCACCCTGTGCCAGGGCCTCAGCACCCTCACAGGGAAGGAGTTCTTCCCAATATTTTACTAAATCTCCCCTCTTTTAGTTTAAACCCACTGCCCCTTATCCTATCATTACATACTTGAGTAAAGAGTCCCTCTCCATCCTTTTTATAAGACCCCTTTTAGGTACTGAAAGGCTGCAATGAGGTGCCCCCGTAGTCTTCTCTTCTCCAGGCTGAACAAGCCCAACTCCCTCAGCCCGTTCTCACAGCAGAGGTGCTCCAGTCCTCTGATCAACTTTGTGGCCTCCTCTGGACTCGCTCCAACATGTCCACATCCTTCTTGTGCTGGGGGCCCCAGAGCTGGACGCAGTACTCCAGGTGGGGCCTCACGAGGGCAGAGTAGAGGGGTACAATCACCTCCCTCGGCCTGCTAGTCACGCCTCTTTTGATGCAGCCCAGGACCCAGTTGGCCTTCCAGGCTGCAAGTATGCACTGCTGGCTCATGTCGAGGCTTTCATTCACCAGAACCCCCAAGTCTCTCTCTGCGGGCTGCTCTGAATGTGTTCTCCCAGTCTGTACTCATGTCTGGTATCGCCCTGACCCAGGTGCAGCACCCTGCACTTGGACTTGTTCAACCTCATTCGGTTCACATGGGCCCACTTCTCAAGCCTGTCCAGGTCCCTTTGAATGGCATCCCTTCCTTCTTTTGTGTCAACAGCACCACTCATCTTGGTGTCATCTGCAAACTGCTGAGGGTACACTCGATGCCACTGTCTATGTCATTGATAAAGACATTGAAAAGCACCGGTCCCAAGACAGACCCTAGAGGGACACCGCTTGTCACTGACCTACACCTGGACATAGAACCATTGACCACTACTTTCTGGGTGCAGCCATCAAGCCAATTCCTTATCCACTGAACGGTCCACCCTTCAACTCCATACCTTTCCAATTTGGAGATCAGGATGTCGTGTGGTACCATACCAAAAGCCTTACAGAACTCAAGTAGATGGCATTGGTCAGTTTTCCCTCGTTGACTGATGCAGTCACTCCATCACAGAAGGCCATCAGATTGGTCAGGCAAGATTTGCCCTTGGTGAAGCTATGCTGGCTGTCATGGATCACCTCCTTGTCTTGCATGTGCCTTAACATTGCCTCCAGATGCAACATTTGAACCTCCCATCTTCCTAATCATCATGAATGTCATGTTGAAGCATATATATCAGACTTCACCCCTTTTAAAGTAATTAGGGTCAGCAGTGATTTCACTACTGCCATTAGACCCTCAGGTATCTCTGACAAAATCAAACAGAATAGTGGGATGACAGCTAGCAATTTCTTGTTTAATACCTCTTAGCACTTGATCCACAATTTGTTAAAATCCAGTAATCGCTGTGAAATTGTGCTTAGGTTACTCTGGAATGAGTTACATCACGCTTCAAATCTATGGACTACTTATGTTTCTGTTCCTAGTAGTTTCTTACTGTGGAACTGAATTCAAAGTCAACAACAGAAATGTAATTATCTTAATGGTTTTCTACAAGGAAATACTATCATAAACAATAACTAGAAGAGTAACGGAAAGAGTAATAAGCAGACTTTTTGAGAATTATACATTAACAAGTTACAAGGTCAAGAAGTTTAGACGTCTGGGCAATCACGTATCATGAACCACAGCACTTCACCTATTAATTTTTGCTTTTAGATTAATTCGCTGTGTCTTAAAGAAGTCCTTGAGTCCTATAACAAAAGTAGCTAAGAATTGGTTTTAAGATATTGAATTTTAAAATTTTGTTTCTTCTTTCTAATTTAGAAACATTTCTTAATTGAAAATGTCATCCTAGGGTGGAGGACATAAAGGAACCAAGCTGTAAGTAGAACAAGACACCTAAACTATCCCAGTGTACTACTTGAAGGAACTTGTTTCATGGGAGTATATACATAACCATAAGGAAACAGGAATCTTCATATTCAGAATGGATACCTCAGATGTGTAAATATCTCAGTTACCAATTTTGCAAATATCTTTTATATGCTTAACATGCAAATACCGGTTTCTGTACAGTCAGTAAGTGTACACACAAGTTCTGTTGGCACAGTGTGAGTAACCATTTTAAAAGATCACTGGCTTTATGCAGATCTGATGTCCACGAAATTAGATCTAGCTGCGTCTTCCCTAAACTCACATCTGCTAAATGAAACAGTATTTCCTTTCCTGATTTTTCAGGATTCAATAACACCATTCATGAAAATACGAATTTAAAAATATCATTCAAAAAGATTCAATTATGATTTTCTGGTAACTGGAAACTCAAGTGAAATTTTAAAATTTAAAAATAAATAAATTCCGTTTTTATTATTTTATGAGCTCCATTATACAAATATTTTTTGAAAAGACCAATATATAGCTATTTGTTACCTACATTACAGCTACATCTAGAAACACTCTATGTAAATTTTACACTTGAATTTTTCTGTTAAGGAAGGATATCCACTTGTATTATCAATGCAGAATATGAGCCTGCCAAGTAATATAAGCATTATAGTATTTTGTTGATTTTTATCCATTATGCATACAATTTCGTTTACAGGAACGCCTGTTATCTATGTCTGACAGAAATATCCTTTCTTTAAATACAAGATATAGGTAGATGGCTCATACTCAGTCATTGCAACTAATAACCACGAAATTAGAAATTAATTTATTGAAACTAATGAGAATGATATATTCCTCTATAGTGTGATTAAACTGTTCATATAAAAGTGCAGGGTAAACAGCATGAAAAATTGCCCGAGCTTGAAATGAAAGACAGTCCTCCACACAACGGCTGGGATTATCCTGCACAGGTTACATCATGGGTCTCAGAGGAAGTTCTGTAGGTATTACGAGCGTAATCACATTTTCCTGTTTGCTCATTCTTATCAGGCTTTTTTCCTTTCCCTAGCTCCTGTAAAAGCACCTATACAAACATCCAAAGGATACCTAAACAGCTGCAAAAATACAAAGATGTTTGTCAACGTGTAAATTTTTGTCCATCAACAGTCAGCAATATGCTGCAAAAACCTAAGGTCATTCGTTCCTGAGAAACCTTACAGAACTTAGCTGTAATTAACTAAGCAGGGAAAATCAGTACATGCAAAACATTTTCAAATTCAAAATGGAAAAATATGTTGTTTGTCCTCTGTAACTCAGTTTTTCGTCTCTCCTTATGGAAAAAACCTTAATAACTAATCAGGTTTCAAAAATGAGGATACTTTTAGCACTGCATAAAAAAATAACATAGCTGCTCAGTATATCTACAAATAAAGTCACTCAATACTTACAGGCTCAGGAAAGAGTCCATACTTGTTTTACATGAAGGCATAAATTATAAATATAGACAAGCATAAATAGACAGGTTTCTCTCGTATTTAAATATAGGCAATAATACAGAATTTAGATTTAAGGGCCACAGCCTTTTAGTCAGACTGACAGAGCATTCCTATAGCACTTGTTCCTATGCTACTGAAGTCACAGGGGTGTTTTTGCCATTGCCTTTCAGGGGCATAAACTCCAGCTCTCAGAAAAGAGGAAAAACGCTGGTGTTGCTTAATTAACTATTATATACTAAAAAAGACGGGGGATCTGTCAGAGCGAATATTGACAAGGACAAAGACATATATAAAAAAATCACATATGGAAAATCACAACCAGGTTTTCAAAACTGCTTTCTAAAATAAATGTTCTTAGGTGTGGTCTGGGATTTTTTTCTTGCTTTTTTCCCACCTAGTTTGTTATTATGACTTAATTCTTGCAACATCCTTTGGAAAAATACACCATTTGCATGGCTGGTCTGTTTTCTGGGCCCTGTGTCCACTTACGCCCTTGCAGTTGCTGCTCTGTTTCAGGTAGAACACACACCATGCCAAGATGCAGTACTATATGAACAGCAAACTCCCACTTGCCCTTCGTGTGCTCAGGTAATACGCCACCACCTCCGTGACTGAAACTTAATTCTTTATCTTTTATTCATCTATAACACGCCTAAAGTTTATAGATAGCAATTCCTTGGGAATGCCAGATATACGACCTGCAGTTTTGGTTCCACCTACTGATCAGTGTCATCCCGTCTCTAGACTAGCTGTTGAATTTTCAGGTTTCTCTGTAAATGAAAACTCAACACCGATCATTCCAAGTCAGTGCCGACGCAGGGCTGTGTAAGACCATGCTGCACAGTGCAACGCTCCGAGAACAAGCCAACACAGGTGCACCTGGATTTGAACGTGCTACGCCTGACACAATGAGTCTGATCTCTCACACTGCTTTGTCAATACATTTTTCCAGATACAAACTGGTAGTTATTGAGACGTAACAATTACAACTAGAAAATCTGAATGCAAGAACCAGTAAAATTTTATTATCTGGACCTTTTTAAAACACCTGCTGCAGGAGGTTATGCGAAGTCCTAGGATATCAGCCTAAACTTACCAAGTAAAATGGACCCGAAAGTCAAACCACAGTGTTTTTTTCTAAAAAACAAAATCCTGCAACATCATAAAAACCTGTAGCAAGGTGCATCAGTGAACATGCATTTTCTCAGACAGATACAGAAATGATAGAAAAGCATTTGGCCACAGGAAAACACAGTAAGTGGAACAATTTTAGTGTTCTGATGCACTTCTCCATTGGTTTTGCTCTACACAATTTATTTTTTTTTTGCACACCCTTCTGCTTTGTGTGCTTTTAATGGTATTAGCCTTCACAGGTGGATTTTCAAGCACTTGGTTAGGATTCGTGGAAGAAAACATTGTCTGCTTCATCACCGTAGAACGTCTGAAAATAATAAAAAAAAAGGGCACTGACTTACCAGGCAAAGGGCAGCAGCAAACAGCTTGTGACTCCCTGTTAGCACAGTCCAAGGTGTGGCCAGGGGGCTGTGCAATGCCTCCACACAGAGTGCTACTGAATGCTGTTCTCTTGCTCAAAACAGTTGTTTCTCAATACATACTATATAACCTAGGACAAATATTCATACAGATGAATACAGTATGTTTCCATCAGCATGGCACAAAGCACCAAATTTCAAGAAGACAGTAAATGGTCTAAAACTGAGAATGTATCAAACTGAAAAATACAGTACAAAACACACAGTATTTTGAAAAGCCATTGGTAATGTGGTAATAATTAGAGTAAAATGTATACTGACATCAGTGTATTACACTCAAAGAAGGAAACAGATTTTTTGTAAAAGTCAACAATAAAATAATTACTCTGATTAAACTAGTAGGCTCTGCACAACATTTAAATGATATGGCACAGAAACTTTCCAAACGCTTTCCAATTCTCAAGAAAACTGCAACGCAACAGGTTCTGAGCAAATTTGTCAGGAGGTACAAATAACACAGGCAGGAAAATTATTTCCATCAGTGTTCATGACTGAAATGACTGGGTTGAAGTATGGCCACAGTCAGATCAGCAAGAAATAAGATTTGCCAGAAGAAGAGATTTTGAGCCGCAACGTTCTAATGAACGTAAGGCTTCAGACACAGTTGTGCTGAGTATCGAACTGTAACATCAATTCATTTCTGAAAGGAAGATTTGTTGCATGCACCGAGGGCTCATGAAAAGGGACTGAAATACCACACGTCTATTTACACCAGCAAACCCATGAAATATGCAAAATCAGAGGGAAAAAAAAAACCAACTTCTTTTCCAGATGCAGCCTGAAGTGAGACAAGTGAAAACCTATGCCTCTATGTAATGGTGCTGGTCTAAAATGGAAAAGCGAAAGTGAACAATTACAGGCAACTATACAACAGTTTTATAAGCCATTTTGGAAAATCAAGAAAAAAACCCATCACGTACTAATAATAATTATTACCTCAAGGTAGTTGTTCACATACATTTTTGCATCTGCTTAAGAGACAAAAATAAAGGCAGTGCTTCAGTGGGATTCACTAGCAATTTCTTTATGAATTTAAAGTTGTATACATACTGACTCTTACAATTTCTACGATTATGGGGATTACGATCTTTTATTTGGGTTTAAATCATCTCCAGATTAAACACTTATTTGAAAGTATATCAAACTACATGAGAACAAAATGAGTAGGGACAAAAGGTTATGGAAGAGTTTGGAGTTTGATCGAGACCATTTTTCATGTGACAAAAATGTTAATAAAAATCAGTAATAATCAGGAAGTCATTAAATAAAAATACGATCTGAAAACTGTTGATTTTTAAAATGGAGATATTCTAAAAATAGTTTATCATCAATGATCTATTCAGACGTTCAATACAAACAAAACATTCAACGCAAACAAAAATTTCTAATCTGTACCATGAACTTCAGAAAACTGACAGCACAGACTCAAAATTAAATATGCAGACAGTGATATGACTGTTCAATGACCTTATGATAATCATTCTGGGAGCACAGTCATCTTTAATCCACAAAAAAAAAAAAAACAACCCCAAAAAAACCCAACATGATGGAAGCGAAGAATCTAAGTTACAGGAAATAAAAATATCATATTCAAGTTCTTGCCCAGTCTCTGCCCTGCTTTCCACCTCCCCAGCAACACAACTGGCCTTCCATGGGGCTATAACAGGTATGCAGGTAGGAAGAATTAGCACTCACTCTAACTGTTTATTATACAGCTGTGGGGAAGAACTGGAATAGCTGGAGCATTCCAGGTTCTTCATTGCAGGAAGGCTGCTTTCTTATCACTCCATCCTGTGACATAAAGATTGAAAATTCCCCTGTTGCTATTTATTTCTGAGATATGATAACACCTTTGGAAATGTGGAAATAACCTGCACTTGGGTAGAGGACAGAAGCAGGTTTTGTGCTGAAATTAGGGGTGAAAGTGAAGGTTACGTGGTGTTTGTATCTACGATCCAAGCAACACCTTCTAAGTAACTGAAACACTGGGTCATTCAATTCACGTTGCTTTTCATCCTAATAAGCTTTAATGTTTAACAGCTTTCACATGTTGTAAAAAACCTAATTACTCCTCTGACACATCTGTGAAATAGCTTCTTCACTGATAAAGTGTAACTTTGTTCAAATGACTTGCCCAAGGCCATGCAAATCGGTGACAGACCCATCTTGAAAACCGTTGACTTCTTCATCACGCATTCAGCTGCCTGTACCATCTCGCTGTGACCATTCCTATGATACATACTATTATATTAGCGCCAACCACGTATGAGTGGTACGGCACAAGTATCCTATATAAACCCGGGTCTCTGATTTAGTAATAGAATAGAATAGAATAGAATAGAATAGAATAGAATAGAATAGAATAGAATAGAATAGAATCATTAAGGTTGGAAGTGACCTCAAGTAATGGAGCTCAAAGGCCTGAATGCCACTGTAATTCACGCTACACTGCAAGACACAGCTTTGCATCCCAGAGTCTTTGTGGTATGAACTAGCTCTATGAAGGTCACCTGTCACTATTAATAACATAACGGCAATTATGGCTGTGTCTACTCTACATTAGTGAGTCCAGTGTCCCCATCCATGGGCTGGGAGCTCTCCTGGTGTCCACAGCAGGGTGGCTGCACACAGAGTACCAGCTGGGATGGGTGCCTGATGTACCTCCGCCGATGAGCAGCGCCGAGCTGGCGGTCTGCTGGCAGGCACAGCAGGAAAGGTCGCTATGCCCTGGGCTCTGCAGGCAATCGTTTTCAAGCTCAGTTTTATCTACAAGCACAGGCACGGACTGTGTGAGTCCTCCACAGGCAGAACCCCGTGCTGAGAATTTTCTTTGCCATAAAGATTCAACAGTCGAACAGGTAGTTTTAAAGGCAGCACTAACAAACGTGCAACAACATACTTTTATGTATCAGGCTCAGTTTTGGCCTTTCTACAGACCTGTCTTTAAATTAGGTCAGAAAAATCATAATCCACCTGTGCTCTGACATTTCAACACTAGAGCAAGGCTAAGGGATACCAGACCAAATAGCCAGCAGAGGAAAAAATCATGGATATTCCGTGATTCGCCATCCCGCAAACTGACTCTAGGCAATACACAAATAGACTTTTTGGAGAATCTTGCTGGACACCATCCATGCAGCAGGGATGAAGGACTAACGATCCTCGTGTCATTTATACCAGGGATTCCAGAAAAACACGTATTTTCAAATGCACAAAAAGCATCAGGAAAAATACTGTTACACTTGCTCCTTCATCCAAATATATTCATGTAAATAAAGCCTCATGGCGGCTTGTATAACGGGAGTCAACCTGCAAGCCTTAAGAGGAAATGCAGAGCGACGTGCATTACCTGCAGCGCCAAGTGACCTGGAACAGACAACTTTTGCCTGCAAAGTGAACAGAAATGGTGTGTTAGGGGCAGCGATGCAATAACTCAGCTGATCTTACTAGAAGCTCTCTTTCTGTGGAATCCTTACCGAATTTAAAACTGCTCTCCCCAAAATAAATCTCCTGGAGGAGTGTCACAGCCACACTACCCCGTCTTGCAGGAAACACTTAGCACAGCTGTCCTTCCAGCCCATACACATGCTCCTGCCCTGGAAGGCAATTAGAAAAGCCTGTCTCACAAAGGGAATCTTATAAATATTTACACTGCATTTCTATATTTAGGCATATCACTTCTACAACAGCAACAGGGCTGTGCTAGAATCACTTTATTTAGAAATCTGTCAGGGAAAGCAAACAGCAGTAAATAGAAACCCACAGAGACAGCAGGCTACGATGTTATTTGAAATTACATATAATACGGAAACACATTAACACAAAAACGAAGTTGTAGGAGACTGCTGTTGAAACTACAATTTATTAAACAGAAAAAAGGTCGGGAATGAAGGCATTACAATGTTGTAAACTGAGGGCTGGAGTCAGCTTCCCCTTTCACTGACACTGGGCACAAACCCAGCGTAATTCCACTCATCTTAGTGGTGTAACTAGAAGCAAATTTTGCCTTTAGAAGGCAAGATACGAAAACTTCAACAGATAAAAAGAGGTTGGCTGAAGAGCTGTGAAAGTGGGAGTAGTAGTTTGTTTTAGTGGCCTCAGGAAAAATTCACTTAATACTTTTGGGTAATGCAAAGCTTTGAAAACCTGAATGTTTAGATGCCTTCTGAGAACCTCCGGAGAGACATGCAAGTGTCAACGTGCTGCTATTTGTCAGCTCTCTTAACGCTGGTGGGTGGGGAACAAAATCAAAAGATATCTACATGTTATATTGCCTGGTAATGTTTGTCACACAATGTCTTCTTGATCACAGACCTACTTACATGCGAGGTGAACCTGATGTGCCAAACAAACCCACTTAAGTTAGCAGAATTATTAATGACGAAGATAGGCTTGGGGCGTGGGAGTTTACAGGCTCAATAATAATAATAAATGTATGATTTCAGGAAAGTACAGACTTTTTGGTAGCAGTGAAGTGGCAACTCTCACAGAACAAGCAGTACCTTGTAGACTCCAGGATGTATTTTTTTTTATTCCTAGTGCTAGAATACCAGGTCTTTGCAGCAACAGGCAAAGCAAAGCGTCCTTTTAAAGTCAATTTCTCTGAGAAAACCAACCCGTTCGCAGCTTGTCCACCCCGTACGAAGGCGGTCAGGCCCAAGGGGTGGATCCTTCCACACCCCGCGGGCTTCTGCCCCCAGGCCGGGGCACCGGAGCGCGATGGCCAGAGCAGGGCCCGCAGCTGCCCCGGGCCGAACCCCCGCCGGAGCAGC
>VWZZ01006129.1:22642-43226 GCA_013399095.1 Psophia crepitans
ATAAAAGCTAACAAAAATGCTATCCATGTCATAAAATAATTCATATGTCGTGTGGTCACTTCGTGTTGCATTGCTTTCTGCTAAAAAGAAAATACTTAGCTTTTTCATTTCATATACAAACATAGCTAAAGCACTGTGCACGTGTTTGGTCTCTTAAAATTTAGGCAATCTCGGAACGTGCGTTTAAACCCAATTATAATTCATTCTGTATTAAACTTAGCAGAGAAGATGTGTTTATAAATGATGCTGCTTTGCTGCTCAACCAATTTAAAATAAAGTTGGTTTTAATGAGATTATGTTTGGGGAGAGGAAGCAGTTGAAAAAAGAAACTGTAAACCTGCAGTTAAGTTTTATTATACTTATCCATCCATTAGGTTAATCGGGATTCCTGCAGTGCTGGTAACAGAAAGAATTTTGCACTAGAGGGAGACTGGTTATGTGTTTTTATTGTGTGAAATATAAGATCAGATAATGTTATATAGAGTTCATGTAATTAGAAAGTACTCTAAACACAACCTTTGGATTTAACTGCAGAAAGTCTTCAGGTTTACGTAAAGCGCTTGCAAGGCTTGCCTTAGAACAGAAAATAGCCCTCCAGCAGGTACCTTGCTCTCCCCAAAATGAAATTGCTTCAAAGGCTTGAATTGCTTTCACTAGTGTCTAGAAATACATTGTTCCTGAAGTTACAGTGAGTTTAATCGATAACTTTGGGTTTTGAGGTACAGGGTGGCAGATGTATTTAAGATAGAGGTCAGAAAGTTAATCTGAAAACCCATCTGAATTTGGGTTCTCGTAACACCACTGTCAGAGGGTTAACTTACACACTGTTTCAGGTACTTCCCAGGTTTCAGGAGCCATTGCAGTTGTAAGGAAGTCCTCCTGTAATGTAACGCAGGATTTGTTTTAAATTAATCTCTCTAACCTTGACAGGCTTCCTAGTAATCCTTTATTCTTTTACTTTTTGGACATTTTGTGGGAGTTTGTAAACATTAAGGCCTTGTTTTTTGAAGACAGTGTTTGAATAGTCTTGAACTTGCAGACTTTGCTAATGAGCTAGAAATAGGATTAGGCAGATTTGACAAAGGGTAAGGAGGGAAATAAAAGCACATAAAAGCAAAGTTATTTCTTCAGTATTGTGTGCCAAGCTGGTGAGATACAGAATTCCTCTCTTCTGGTTTTCTCTCCAAAAGCTTGGGCTGCTTCTTCTGTTAGACCCAGCTAAGTTCCTCAGAGAACTGAGGAAAAAGCCAAAAGGCAAGTGTTTTTAAAGAAATATTTTAGGAAAGTGAGGTAATTGTTTATGAATAATCACCGGGTTTATTCTAAGTAATTGTTAACTGCATTTGGAATTCTGAGTGGATTTTTGCAGTCAGAATATTGTCTTGCAAGTCATGTGCAAGGGTGATGGTTAACTTTCATGGAAGAGGATGTTAGATTTCTGACAAGGAGTACATGCAAGGGGAAGACTGTAGAGGCCCTGATTTTGTTTTGATTGACAAGACTGCTTATTTTATTCAGAGAAAGGAGACACTGAAGTTTTTGCAGGACTGGGACGTAGCTCTGTAATTAAATGTTCTTCTCTGGAAGATTATTTAATAAAGAACCATTCAATAAATATGTTTTAAAAAATTGATTCAGAAGTTCATGCCTTCACATACTTTACCTTTTTCTTTGTAATTTTATCTTTGGTGTGTGACTTTTCCATTAAAAAAATATTAAGTTGACTGTTTAAAATAACTAGAAGCCTTTTTCCCTTTCATTCATCTCTTACATATTTTATACGTCATCAGTTTTTACCGTTCTCAGTTAAGTCATTGAAGTCGACCATATGTTGATAGTAAATTGTATCCTTTCAGACCTGCTGTTTTATTTTGAAAGTGCCCTTTCTTTGTAGTCATACCATCTGCTTCTACAGCATTGAGCTCTTGATTTATTACCAAAACCGAAGATCAGTATTATCTGTCATCTTATATAAGGAAAGGTCTGATGTAAGTCTTTATTGATCTTGTAATTTCAACTTGGATTAAATTTCTCCAGTCGAATATGATTACAAAATGCTGTTCCATTTGTTTAAATATGACTGCCAGCTCCACCCTTTCCCACTTCCTCCTCATTCATTCAGTTTTTATATGAGGCATGCGGGGTTGGCTTGATGGATAATTCCATGATTCTGTCAAATGGTTTTGTTTCTTTGTCTGAATTGCTTACAATGTAGTATTTGTACATCGGCAAACTGAAAATGCTTTTCACTCCTGGCCTGGCTTTATGTGATGCACAATTACTATTCTCCTGTATAAGAATGAAAATGCATTAATTTCTTTCATACCGATTACTCCTCACTAGGCTTCTTCGCCTTCCCACAGATGCGCATCGTATTTCAGCATTTAACAAATGGTTGGTTACTGACTCCAAACAAAAATATCTAGTTGCTGCTGGTGTTTCCAAGTTCGTACTCCAATCTTAGTTTTAAGCTTTAAAGTCTAATCTAAATGAAGCTTTCTGTGTAAACTTATACACAACTTTATCACTTTTTCATCTTCTAACTTGTTTCTGCAAATTAAAAATACAACGCAACACACACACACACCAAGAAACCAGAATCTGCGTTCCGAGTTTGCAAGTGTTAGGCCATAAAGATGTTACAGACCAATTTTTTTATTTATTTTATTTTTAAATATGAATAAGTTTGAAAATACTGTATAGTTGACAGTCTGGCTTTCACAGTAACTAACCTGAAGGGATGGGAAGTGAAGCAGATGCAAGTTCTGCACTTCCCATCAGGATGCTGTAAATATAGTTTGTTCAGAGTAGTCAGGATGTATTTGTCTTCACTAGCAAGCACCTAATGCACTTAATTTCCTCTTCTCTTTTCCACATACCTAAGGAAAAGGAGAATGTGTCTTCTGTTGGTGTATTTTCTTTCATTTTCTAGCAGTGGGTGGAGATTGTCAGCATGTAACAGGTTCTCTTTATTCACAAAGTCAAAATCCCCAAGTAGGGTTGATTTTTTTACTACTTTGATCCTCAGTGAAACAGACTTCAGGCTTGTTGGTACAGCGTGTGTGTGGTTTTTCATTTTTCTGGAGCATAGCAGTAGCATGTTTCTATTGTAGCTTAATGTTAGGTGGGAGGCACAGGGTGCTAGGAAATGGAGTGGGCAACTCTGTGTTGGTCATTTTTCTCCATGCTTTCTGCCCCATTTTCAGAGCTCGCTGACAGAGGCTGAAATAGTGTAAGGAAGTGCTGTCAGATTTAATGAATGAATGCTGGTTTTTTTTTGGTTGTCAACTAGTGGTATGTGGAATAGTTCAGCTATTTAAGATTAAAAATCTTAAATTGACAAAATTGTTTTAGATCATAGTGTTGCATTAAGGTGGCAGAAGCAGTTCCAGTATATTCCAGCAAAACTGACGTTTTCATACAACATTTTTTGAGCAGTGGTTATCAGTTTGAAATGGAAATCAATTGAAATCGAAAGTTATAAACCATACAAAATGAAAAAGGCTTTCAGAATGCAGTGTGGTTAAAACAAATCTTACCCAAAGCAGATGTATTTCTATAGTCACTGTTGGTTCCTGTTCAGGCAGCATAATAGTGAGAAAAAGAGCAGAAGATAGAGAGATGAAGAGAAAAATATTGAATAAGCATGGATTGCATGAAAAGTAGAACGTTTTTCTGCCAGAGTATAAAGTTACAGTTTCTTCCCATGAGTGTCGAAGGTGGCAAGTTCAGAGTTCAGCAGCATTTGTTTATTTCACTAACTCATGAAAAGGAGTTTTTTTCTGAAAAAAGGCCGTTTGCTGTACTGATGAATGAATCTGAAAACTGAGGTGAAATAATATTGGTATGTTCAGTTAAGTTGTGCATAAACAATAAAAAATGCCATGTAACTTGATTTTAGTGTATCAGGTTTCTGTTTAGCATTTAAAGTAGTGAGCTGATAAATTTTTTCTGTTTTTAGATAATGAATTTCTTTAATTCCTCTTCTCTTCTGAGGGGAAACAACTTAGTTCTAGTAAAGTTGATGGGTACTGCACTGATTTGCTACTTAAGAAATGGACCTGAATATAAATCTGGTTTTAGTTCTGGCTGAATGTGTGGTATTAGAAGTGCTGTCTGAAATGAATGGTTAAAACCGGAGCAAAATCATACCTAGCCATATATAGGAAGTGAAGCAGTAAGTTAACCGAGTGTGTTAGGTACATACATACATGAAAGCTTCGAATGAGGAAAACCAGAAGTAGAACAGCATTTAATGCTGGGAAAAGTTGGAGAAGGATTTTTCAGTAGTTTAGTCAATATTTCTAGTTAACATCAGATGATGTCGTTTGTTTAAACAGTGAATAGAGTCTCTTGACCTGCACTTTATCTAGTTTTCATTTTGTGTCATATATTGATTCCCAGAACTTCAGTGTGGGACTTAAGCACTTCATGTACTGGCCTACTCTATTGAGAAGCGTAATATTGTGCCATATTTCTTTGCCTTTTCTTGTCTTAATGTTTTGTGGCTAGTGGGTGGGGAGAAACACAAATTTTACCCATGGGGGCGTGGGTCTCTTCTGTGTAGGACCCCATCTGTTGTTTCAGCCATAAATTCTTAGGATTTCGTTGTAGTTTTCCAGTTTCCCACGTATCTTCCTTCTTGAACAAAAAAAAAAAGTAAAATCTTGGTATTTGTCTCACTGGTAGGCCCAGTAGGAGGGAGGAGAAGTCATCTTGTTTTAATATTGTCTTTTTGCTGCACAGAAGTGTTGCAGTGAAAAGATCCTGTGTCCCTCTTGAGTGTGGTCAGCATAATAAAATCTTACCAATGCTTGACAAATTTTATATATTTGTGCTGTTTTATATACTCTTACATATTATAAAAGGCTGCAGTCAGTCTTTAGTGGTTTTTATTTGTATATAAAATATCTGCTTCATCACTCTGGAGCAGAAAAAAGTTTCTGTTCTTACATGAGTCTATCTTTAAATTATGTTTTGCATTGAAGGTGATGGGTCGTAGTTAGCCTGTATTTATGAGGGGGAAATTGTGCTTAACCAACCTAACAGCCTTCTACAGAGGTCATTGGTCTGGGGAGAAGCAGGGAGAGTTTACTTCAACTTTAGCAAGTCTCCCATAGCCTCCTCGTAGGCAAGCTGACAGTGCACAGGTTAGATAAGTGGACGGTCAGGCTGATTGAAAACCAGCAGAAGGATCAGCCCCAGTGAGTGGTGATCAGCAGTACAAAGTCCAGGTGGAGGCAAGTCACTGTTGGTGTTGCCCAGGGTGTACCCAGGGACCAATACTCCAACATTTTGATTAATGACTTGAATGCTGGGACAGAGTGCACCCTTAGCAAGTTTGCAGACAATGCAAAACTGAAAGGGGTGGCTGGAACAGCAGGTGAGTGTGTTGCCATCCAGAGTGACTTAAACAGGCTAGAGGATTGGGCTGTGAGGGGTCTCATGCAGTTCAACAAAGGAAATGCAAGGCTCTGACACTGCGGAGAAATAACCCCAAGCACATTCTAGGGGCTGATGAGCTGGAAAGCAGCTCCGCAGAGAAAAACTTGCATGTCCTAGTGCCAGCAATGCACCCTCATGGCAAATAAGGCTAACAATATCTTGGGCTGCACTGAGAGGAGTATTGCCAGCAGCTTGAGGAAGGTGATCCTTCCCTTCTGCTCAGCACTGATGAGACACATCTGGAGTGCTGTGTCCAGTGTTGGGGTCTCCAGAAGACAGACATGAACTTACTGAAGGAGGCCCAGTGGAGGGCTACCAAAATGATCATAGTATCATAGAGTGGTCTGGGTTGAAAGGGACCTTAAAGTTCGTCTAGTTCCAACCCCCCTGCCATGGACAGGGAGACCCTCCACTGGAACACATTACCCAAAGCCCCATCCATCCTGACCTTGAACACTGCCAGGGATGCAGGGTCAGCCACATCCTCTCTGGGCACCCTGTGCCAGGGCCTCAGCACCCTCACAGGGAAGGATTTCTTTCTAATACCTAATCTAAATCTACCCTCCTTCAGCTTAAAGCCATTACCCCTTGTCCTGTCACTCCATGCCCGTGTAAACAGACTCTCTCCAGCTTTCCTGTAGGCCCCTTTAGGTATTGGAAAGCTGCAATTAGGTTTCCTCGGAGCCTTCTCTTCTCCAGGCTGAACAACCCCAAATCTCTCAGCCTTTCCTCATAGCAGAGGTGCTCCAGCCCTCGGGTCATCACCGTGGCTACCTCTGGTATCAGTCCTGCAGCTCCATGTCTTTCCTGCCCTGGGGAACCCAGAGCTGGACATCGTATTCCAGGTGGGGTCTCACCAGAGCGGAGCGAAGGTGCGGAATCCCCTCCCTCACCGTGCTGCCCACACTGGGTTTGATGCAGCCCGGGACACGGGTGGCTTTCTGGGCTGCCAGCACACACTGCCGGCTTGTGGTGAGCTTTTCATCAACCAGCACTCCCAAGTCCTTCTCCTCAGGGCTGCTCTCCATCCATTCTCCACCCAGCCTGTAGTTGTGCTTGGGATTGTGCCAACCCACGTGTAGGACCTTTCATGTGGCCTTGTTGAACCTCGTGCAGTTCACACAGGCCCACCTCTGAAGCCTGTCCAGGTCCCTCTGGATGGCATCCCTTCCCTCCAGCGCGTTGACTGCACCACACAGCTTGGTTTTGTCGGCAAACTTGCTGAGGTTGCACTTGGATGAAGGGACTGGATTGTCTGTCAGATAAGGAGAGACTGATAGAGCTGGGACTCTTCAGCCTGAAAAAGGTATTTGAGTGGTTCTTAGCCGTGTATATAAATACCTGATGGGAGGGATGGAGATGAGGGAGCCAGACTGTTCTCAGTGGTGCCTAGTGACAGGGCAAGAGGAAATGGAAACAAAAAAATGTTTAAATGTCATGTGAATAGGAAAAAAATGCCTTTTTTATTGTGGGGGTGGTCACACGCAGTGGCAGAGCTTGCCCAGAGAGGTTGTGGAGCGTCCATCGTTAGAGATGTTCATTACCTGAGTGAATGTGGCCCTGACCATGCTGTTGTAGCTGACCCTAGTTGACTACGATAGGAATAAGGGGGTTGGACTACATGCCCAGCAATCGTTTCAAGTTAAGTAATTCTTTATACGTATAAATACACTGTTTATAGTTGGCTATCAGTGTTACAGGACCTATTTGCTGAAAAGTGTTTCTTGAAGTAGACAGGAATCACGTCAGTGGCAGTAGCCAATAAGGAAGACTTTAAAGGAAAGTACAAGAAATCCTTACCCAGTAAAGACAATATGTCATTATTTTCTATGTAGGCAGATCTCCTAATTTCTGCTGTAAAAGCTCAAGAATTTTGCTTTTTAAAGAAAAAAAATGAATCTTTCTAAGTTAGCTAACAGTGCTGCTTAAATATGTAATAAATTTGCTTGGAATGTTTACCTCTTCCAAGTTATCTTTTTTTTTTTTTTACAGTTACTAATGTGTACAAATTAATGTATACAAACCAATGCTGCTAAATTAGCTTGAAAGCTCCAGTCGTGTTTTGGCAAAGGAGTATTGAGGTCGCCAGGATACTTAGTGTACTCATTCAGTGTTTGGATAAATTAATAGTCTGATTCATGGGATGATCGGGCCGTAAAAAAGTTGTTTTCATCTTCAAATTTTGATGTTTTCAGCTGCTTTTCAGGCCAGCTTCATACCAAATAACTTTTTTTTTTTTTCCTTAGGATTTCCTTTTCTGTTCAACTCAAATAGTAATAGTTGTTCATCTTCAAGTGCTATTTGGGATTTTTAAGTGTACAGTGTCATCAGGGTTGGAATATATTGAACCATAAAGCCATAAAATAAGGCTGGAGGGACCTTGGGAGATCATCTGTCCCAGTGTGGGAAAGGGAGCATAGCTGAGGTTATCGAGCACCCTGTCCAGTTACATCTTGAAAACCTTCAGTGATGGGGACTCTACCACTTCTCTGTGTAGTTTGTTCCAGGAAATTACTGTGCTCATTGTAAAAACAAAAAATAATTTAAAAGAAATTCAGTGGTGGAAAGCTGTAGTGAGGTCCCACTAAACCTTCTTCTCCCTAGGGAGAAGAGACCTACTTCCTTCAGTTTTCCTTCTTGGGGCAGGTTCTCCAGCCCTTTGAGTCTCACATGGCCCTCCTTTGGATCCTCTCCAGTCTTTCCCTATCTTTCTTGAACTGGGGAGACCAGAAGTGGACTGTACTGTAGGTGCAGGGTGACAAGCACTGGGTAGACTGGAATGTCTGCTAGCAATGCCCCTGTGATGCAGCCCAGGATCCCATGTGCTTTTGTTGCTGCAGCAATGCTCTGCTGACTCAGGTTCAGCTTGGTGTCTGCCAGGACCCCCAGATCCCCCTCAGCAAGGCTGCTCTCCGGGCACACAGATCCCAGCCTGGGCTGGGCTCTCTGGTTGTGTCGTCCCAGGTGCAGGACCTTGGACTTGGGCTTTGTTAAACTTCAGACTGTTCTTGCCAGCCCACTCTTGCAGGGTCTCTCTGCGTGATGGCTCTCCCTTCTGACATGTCTACCTCACCACCCAGTCTGGTGCCATCAACAAACTTCATGAGGATGCTTTCAGTCCCATCATCCAGCTCATTTATGAAGATGCTAGAACAGTGTGGGGCCTGATGTCGATCCCTGGGGTCTCCACTTGTGACAGGCTGCCAGACAGGATACAAACCACTGATCACCACGCTCTGGGTGGTGGGCCCATGACCCCATCTCCTACCCATCTTGCAGACCACCCATCCAGTCTGTATCTTGCCAGTTTGTCCAGTTAGTGTTGAGATGTTAGCTGTATGTAATTATATTTGAAATAGTATGTACCACATGAGAATATTTAAGATGTTACAGTTTTCTTTAAGGATTACTGTCATTTGCTCAGCAGGGGTGGGTTTATGATGATCTTTATTAACAGCTACTTACATATACTCAGACAAGGGTTTCTTCTGTGAACTTCCCCTTGCAGAGCACTTTCTTTTCCAGAATAGTTTCCAGAAAACATCTAGGTTTAGCCAACTTTTGATAATCAGCTCAGGAATCATGCTAATTCTGTGTAGATTTGTGTAAGAAGTTTTTCTAAAATTCTGTTCTGTTGGGGGTTTTTTTGGGGCTTTTGTTTTTTTGTTATCTGTGACTTACTGGGGTTCATAGGTTTATTTTAGAGATAAATTGTATCAGCTTTTTCTGTATGTAAAATTTAAGAGTAACCATAAGTCAATCCATTTATTTATTTTTTTTTTTATATTGCCATCTGTTAGTAGAGTAACAGATTGGTAGGGGTTGGGAGGGATAACAGATTGGTAGGGGTTGGGAGGGACCTCAGGAGGTCACCTACTCCTGCTGGAGCAGATTGCACAGGATCACATCCAGGTGAGTTTGGAATCTCTTCGGAGAAGGAGACTCCACAACCTCTCTGGGCAGCCTGTCCTGGTACTCTGGAACACTGGAGACATTACGAGATTCCAGCTTGGATACTTGCTTAATCCAGAAAATTAAGGAATTGCATTATCTTGTTCAAACCACACCTTTTTCCCAGATTTTTCCTTGCATAGGGTTTTATGCTTTTTAAGCATCTGTGGAGATATTTTGTTCTTTCCACTCCTTTGCGCAGAAAGGATACTAGAGAAACGGATTTATTCTTTCAAAAGCAGTATGTAATTAGCCTCTGTAGTAATCACCTTGTTCTATATTCGAGTCTAGAAACAGTGTTTTCTTCTTAATTGTATACTCATTTCTTTAACATCACACTGTTGGGTTTGTTGTGTATGGATTGTACTGTCTACGTTACATCCTCCCACTGTTGCTCCTAGTACATGTGGCAAGTATTGGGCATCTTTTAATTCAAACTTTGGACCTACCCTTAATTTTTAGTGCGTAACCGTAAGGGTTTTCTGATCATACATGCAGTTACTTACACATGGGTGTGATGCACCTCTCGGGAGGCATTTCAGCTTGCAAGAGGAGGTGAAAGTGGGGCATAAAAATAACCCCTCTGCTTGGTTAGAGAGGGTGAGGTGGAAGGAGGAGGGAAGGGTAAGCAGCCTCTGGTACATTTAATGAAGTTAATGGCAGACACGATTAACATCATCTTAAAAATTCTTTAGTTATTGCCAAAGAGTATGTTGATTTGTATAGCAGTATTAACATTGTTCCTGTAGTAGTTACTTTTAGTTCAAACAAGGGGAAAAAAAGCCCCATATTTTTGGTCTGAGGGCACAAGTAGGAAGCATGTAAAAATGGGAAGCTTCTTGCTAGAAACATTAATGAGTTCCAGAATTCACTTCCTAAGCTGATCCTTCAGTAAGAAAATACAAGCTCTTTCAAGAACTATTTCTAGCCAGTTTAGCTATATTCCACCTGCTTATTGATGACTTTTGCAAAAATGAGTTAGGTAACCAGTCTTCTTTCCAGTAAGTGTACATCAGGTAGGACTGGGAGAAGTCTTTTCACTATGTTTATAGATATTATGCTGTTGTCACATCTCTATCTCTTTTAAATTTTATAGAATTGTTTGTTACAGCGATTGAAACTTTTAGAACCTTTATTTCCTTAGTGAAGTTGTTTAAATGTATTCCTTTTTAACTGTATACTTATCTTTGTATAGTCATTTTGTGAAGATGTGCCGAGGTTTCAAGTTGATCTAGCCTGGAGCTGATGTAAACTCTACTGAGTTTTAATGTCTTCTTTTGGAGGTGTGTACAAGCCCTATGGTTAACAGGTTGGCAGAGCTGCTCTACGGAGGATTGCCTATGGTAGTGACTTTCCATGTTAGTTGACAGGTTCCTGGTCTTGAAGGGCAGCACAGTACAGTTTTCCACATGCTGTTTCTAAGGGGTTTTGGAACAGTCAAATGCGAAAAGCAGAGTTATTCTTCATTAGGTTTACATGGGTGTGCTTACACGCATTGTACAGCCTCTTAGAAAAATGCATAGGGATGCAAGGGGATGAAAACACCTGCCTGCCTTTCCTAGAAGAGTGTGTGACACTGAGTTTCATGCATACTGGACAAAGAATATTTAATTGGCTTCAAGATAGTTTCAGTGTTTGTTTCATTACCTTCAAGGTGCATCCAGTTTAGTGGTTGACACACATTTGCAGAGGTTTTTCTGCCAGGAAATTCTTGGTGGAGAACTGCAGAGACTTGGTCAAAAATTGGTAACTGCTGAATAGTAGTAACTAACAAGATAGAAGAAGGACATGAATTAAGTATAGTCTGAGTGAAACAATTTAATCTCTACAAATAAAGTGCATGAAGGAAGTAACGCAGCCTTAAAAATTTGACAGAGATGAGGTATAGAAGTATTAAAGGGCAGAGTCTGGATAAAACTAAAAAGTGTTTTAGGCTGAGAGAACCTGTAAGACTGAAATAGAACAGTGAATAGGAGCATCAGGTCTTCAGATGGAAGGGTTGAAAGGGGATGGTTGATGTCAACAGGATAAGAATAAAGAAACAAGAATACAGGATTATTTTGTATTTTCTCCTCTGCCTTTATGACCAAGTACTTGAGATTTCTGTGTGCCATTTGAAGTTGATTTTCCCAGTTCAGGGTAATCATCTTTGCTGTCTTTTGCTTCTAATGGTAACTGAGCTTGCAGAGGTGATAGCAAGAACTTGTCGTCTCTGAAAGGTACTAAAGCCAGTGACTAAGTTCATGGGAGGGGGAGCTCTCACCATGACTCCTAGAAGTTCTCCATTCTTCTTATGGGTTTTGTTGAAGCAGCACGGTATGGCTAAGAGCTTTGAGTGAAGTGGATGTGGCATTTGACTGTTTTTCCGGTGCACTGTATCTGTTTCTAGACGGAAATAGAGAGGTCTGCAGCTATTATCAACATCTGCATTTGTACTAAGTTGGTGAAAAGCACTTTCTCCTTCATTCCCTCCTCTCTTATCTACTGTTTTTCTAAGTAAAAATTGCAGTGTACTGTAACAGCAGAATCTTTTAGTGGAACGACACAGCTTTGTAGTATTTGCTTTTCCCACATGTAAAAAGGAAATATGTAAATAAAAGGATTTGGTTCAACAATGTGACGTGCACAATAGCAACTGCCTCCTTGCAGATGGTAAATTTACCATCTGCTACCTCTTTGTGAACAGCCTCTGGCTTGCATGGACAACGTGGTGTGTCCACGTTGGGTGCCAAAAGTCCTTTGACTTGCTAAACCGTGAGCTTGCTAAAGAGATGCAGTGCACTTGAATTTGTGCTCACAATAGAAAGTGCTGGCGGGGCCTGATGAGTCTGGTGTGGCTGGGTGTCTGGTACCCAGCATCTTCCATGGAGCAGAGGAAAATTAAGAAGCTGTGGTTCACAGGCCAGGGGTTGGATGGCTCTAACCACAGTGCAGCTCATCTCCTGAGGTTCATGACCTGGCTTACAGCTGTCAGCCACACGTTGTGGTGGTGTCTGCAGCGTGGGACCGTTCTCCTATGCAGCTGTGTGTTGCTATTTGTGATGTGGCTGCATTCTGCCTGTTTGCTGCAATTAAGATTGTGATACATAAGGTTGGAGTTCTGAACATGCTGCCTTTGATTTAAAGTAGCAGATGGGAGTATTTTCTTGTACAGCTTCCTCCTGGTTTTTGAAACATACAAGCCTATTATTGGTATTCTCTTGCAAAATAAAGGTTACAATTTAGTGAACAATTTTACAAGTTTGTTACAGCAGTTAAATGGGTGGTCACAGAGACAACTGTCTAAATTGTGATCTATAGTTGGTAAGATATTTTATAGTTGAATCACTCCGTAACGTTCTGTTGTGAGGCTACGTGTGTTTTCTCTTTTAATGCATCTCATAATAGCTATTGTATTGTCAGGGCGCTAGCTGTGATTCAGTGTCATTTCATTATGCTTGTTCAAAACACTGTGAAGACAGTGAATTGTCAGCATTTAAAAATTGGCAAAGTTAATGTTAGAAATACAACAGTGTTCCTAAGTAGGACTAGGTAAGCAAACAGAGGTAACTGACTAGATACAGTAGGAATCTTGTCTTTGGCAGTGGTGGAGGATATATATCTAAGTCGTAGTGAGTTATGGTTTTGAGTACATGCATTTGATAAGTTGTGTCCACAGAGGAAACTTCATATTTATGAACAGCTGGGCAGGTTTTTTATTTGATAGCCTCCTATCCAAATCTTAATTCCTTTCATAAGACTCATAGTGCTGTATGTGATGTAAATCAAGAGATGTGGTTAAGCGTTGCTTCTGACTGTGAGCACATTAAACTTGAAGCTGTTATGGCTGCAAAATGCTGAAGTTGTTGACCTTGATCCTTAAAACTCGAAATGGTGCACTCTGAAGTGCATATATTTTTGCAGAAACACTGAACTCAAGCTTCATTGAGATAAGCGATTGAGGGTAAAAGCCAGAGGACCTGGAATTTATTATAGCCTGGTCCTATCCTTCAGAGTGTTTTACGCTCTTTATTCTCTGATAAAATTACGAGTAGGGCGAGTTCTGTAGTTCATTTCTGTTGTACTTTCATTGGGTAGCATTGAGTATTGCCTCAATTTTCCTTTAAAACTGATAGCACAGCATAAGTGATCTTACCATTTTTCACTAGTATGAATTTGTGCTCAGTACATTAGCCAATATTCACAGAGAAATTGATCTACAGATGGATTTCAAAGCAAAAAAAAAAATAATCTTTACAACTTTTTAACGGAAGTATTAAAAAAAAAAGATAATGGCACTTCTTAATTGAGCATCTGATATCCTTAAATCAGATAGAGTATACTGCAGTTTTTCAAAATAGTCTTTATTTGATATCAAGCTACTGGAAGCTAATGATGCAGAGTTGCAGAGTGCATCTTCATATAATACTGAAAACAGGTAATAGCTGGATGAAATACAAGACATGCACTTATAAAAATGAAGTCTTAAAACACTCTTACGCTTTCTGTTGCTTGAATAAAGTGGTTCTGTCTAGTGATGAAACTCTGCTCTCTGGAAAACTGCAGTTATTTCTTGACAAGCATTTTGCATGCTCTAATGCTATCTTAAAAGTTTGTACTTCAGTGTGTATCCTGTTTTTTAAAGACGTGTGCTATCTACAGAGGCTTCCTGAGGATATCACTTGAGCTGGTTTCTGCTATAATTGCTCTATATTGTCTGCTCTACTGCCGTTTGTACCTTCATATCAGTTGGTAGTTAAATTCAGCCTTGATGCTTTTTTCTGTAGCTAGTGGTATAGAGTAATGTGTGTGTTACACTAACACACAGCAATTTGTGAAATACAGTGTATTTTGCATCAGCTGTTAATACTTCAAATACATGCTCAGTGACACTGGATTTAGTGGCACATAGGCATTAACTAGAAATTTTTACTTCAGAAAAAAACTTCTTCTGAAATGAGGAATCAAATAATTTTTAACCCTGCTTCTACTTTACCTGATAATAAATGTGTTCTGTTATTCTTCGTATAGAACTGTTGAATGGGAGAGAATACATATGCCTTTTCAGCATTAGAGGAAGTGATCTCCAATATGTGGGAGATTTTATGTGTGTGTATATATATATATATTGCTGTCATTGGCAGGAAGAGTGTCCTATTTGTTCAAAGCTTCTGGTCATAAAATTGGAACACCCAAGCTTGTGCTATCATTGTAAGAAATCCAGGCCCTTATAGAAAAGTTGGAATGATTCTTTTACAAGTAATCCTGCCTTTTTGTTTTCCGAGGATGTTTTTATTAGTAATTTGCATTCTTACTAACACTCCCACCTTCCCCATTTTGAAAGTGTGCCCTTCAGTTTGGAATGACACAATGTGTCTCTCAATAGAGTTAAGATAATTTTAAAAATAAAAGCTTAGTAAACCTATTGTTAGTTTAAAATAGGCTTCATGGAATGCTGGTTTCAAAGAATTTCTTGGTCAGGAAAGTTTCTTGGTCTCTGAGGAGTTTCTTACTTGGTCACAGTCGGTTGATCCAGAATAGCAAAGTCTGGTCGTTGTGAATGTGCTGGAAACGGAGAAACTTGGGTTTCCACCATGCTGGGCACACTGAGAAGCAGAATATTTCATCCCAGGTACTTCAAAATAGATGGTCTTGATGTTGTTTCATTTCCTAAAGGATGCTCCTGGTAGGGGTGGTATGATCCCCTTTTTCCAAACTATTTTTAAGCGACAGGTTTCTGCGCTGGGTTGGGGTGAGAGAGGACCTCACTGATGTAACTCAGCCTGCAGCAACCTTAAGTCCTCCACGTTGTACAGACACAGCAACACTTTCCCTGGTTTCATTTGTTTTGGTCAGGACAAGGAAGAGAAGTGAAGCAGAGCTGTTCTAGCAAGCACAGAGCTTTGTCAGGTTAAACAATATCTATGCTGGTGCTGCTTCTGCTGGTATACATGATGTTTATTGGTTTAGTCTATCTGATTTTCATTCTGATAAAAGCTTTCAAGACCTTTGCTTCCACTTCATGGAATGAAATGCTTCTGGTCGGAATTTGTCAACAGCCTAGCTATATCTTTTTTTTTTTTTGACTGCAATCTGTGCAATTTTGTAATAATTTGAAAGATCATTTACATATCGCTTTCAAAATGCATTTTGACTCTTGCAAGAGATGTGAACTGTTAGAACTAAAAGGTGAATGGTCTGAAATGGTAAACGATTTAAATTCTCCAAAACAGTGGCTGTGTGGAAGCTGATGTTTTCCTGAGTTTAGAAATGAAAGACTAAATGAAGCATGGTTAGTTGATGCATGCAGAGTGGATAAATTATTGCAGTATGTAGCTATGGCACATGCTGTGGCTTTATGAAGGTGATGAGAACAATACTTGGCTTTATAGTTGAATGATACTCTCCATTGCTGATTTCTTTTTTAAAAAAAAAACAACAACCTCCCGGACTTCACTTGAGTGAAGTGTTCTGATAAAAGCTGTGTAAACAAACTGAGGTAATGCCAATAAGTTCTGGAATGGTAGCAGTCTAAACTTTACTTTAGAATGAAGTATTCCTCTGTCTTATTTTGCAGTCTGTGATTTGCCATGCATCTGTCTGCACTGGCTTTCAATTGGTAGGGCACTCATTGTGGTTAGGAAAGACTGTTTTGGGGCTGGATGGTGGTCTGGTGGCTGCTGCCACTCCGATTCAATGCAGGCTGTGCTACAGCAGTATGTGTGTTTGTCAGCCGAGAAACAGGTTGTTACAATTCACTTCTCAATTTATGCTTTTGGAAAATCCAGCCTGAATGGGAGCTTGTGCAGGCTTAAAATACAACAGTCTTTCAAGTCAGGTCAGTCACCTCTGGTTTGGTTTATTTAAAATAATCAAATTAGGGAGGAGACAAAAGCTGATTATATGTATAGAGCCTCTGCCCCTTGGGAGAAGCATGTTATCTGAAAAACTGCGCTGTCTTAGAAATACTGTTTATTGGAAATAAGTAAACTGAGATGTTGAACATGTAAAGATGTGATAACAATATGTCAAAGCTTTGGGGTTAAATGAGCTTTGGCTGAAAGCTTTTGTTAGTTTCATAGGTATTAATTTCTAAGTATTCCCATTATTACTCTTTTTCTTCAGGTGGTATCATGGAAAACTTGACAGAACAATTGCAGAAGAACGTCTTCGACAAGCAGGAAAACCCGGAAGTTACCTTATTCGAGAGAGTGATCGGAGACCAGGTTCATTTGTGCTTTCATTCCTTAGTAAAACAAATGTCAATCATTTTAGGTGAGAACTAATTTTTTTTTTATTTTAAAATACTGTAATCTCTCTATTTGTTTGTTTAGATCATAGTAGAGTACAAACAGAAAAATATAACTGTGTTGTAATTGAATGGTTCATCTCGCATGGTACATCTTTTTACTCATGTTTAATTGTTTTAGAATATACTGCTTAAAAATTATAGGCTAAAGAATAGAAATGTGAGGAAACCAACATCTGGATAGAGAAGCCCGTCTAAAGTGATTGTGAACAGACGTAAAGCAACGTGCAGATTTCATTAGTCAGTCAAGAAGGTTGTTTCAAGTCTGTTCCATAGTAGCCATTGTAGCTCACAGGACATACTTAAAGTGCTAGCACATCTGGTAGCTTCTTTAGTTTTGGGGGAAAAAAAAAACACTAAAAAACCCCACAAAAAACCCCAAGAACAAACAAAGAGATTATGTATTTAATAATCTGAAGTTGTGCTGGAAACAGCTTTCAGTATGTTAGAATTAGTTGTTCTAATTACAAGTAGCTCTTTATCCAGTCTTGTAACTCGGATTATTTTACCATTGCCAAACTGAGTACATTTGTAAGTTTGTTTATTCAGTAGTGTAAATGAGATGTATTCTGAGAAGATCTTGAAGGTTAGTCAGCAACTGGAGTGCTGCAGTATAATGTTCAAGTTTACAAAATAGGAAAGCAAGTATTTCTTCAGCAGTAGAAGTCTCTGTCAGTTGCCTTGATAGCAACAAACAAATTCATAGCAAATTCTTCAACTCTTGAGAGTGGGAATTATCCAGAATACCAGCATATGAGCCACCGTGTGCGCGGTTTGCAAATGTCAGAGGGTTTTGGTTGCATCTGCTGTGTGATGAAGTATGGTTCAGAGGTCCTGATCTGCCATTGACATGAAGGCATCATTCTCTGAAGAGCAGACAGTGTAGCACAGAAATAGTATCTCGTGTCTGCATCTTGCCATCTGAGCTATCAATTTCAGCTTCTCAGCAGTACTGATATTGTTTGGGAGCTGGTAGCTGTGTAGCAGTAGCAGAAAAGTAAACTGCGCTAATACTTTCTTTTTAGCGCTGTTTTAGACTCCTGGATTGTTTTTAATAACTTTTCCTTTTGAAGTCAGTGTCAGGCAATTGGCTTTTATTGGTTCACGCCCACCATAAAAAAATTCCTGGCATCTCAGGTAGAAAATAGTCCAATGATTTCTGATTCCCCAAGGAAAGGATCTTTGGAATATTTTCAAATGTTAAAGAACCTTTCATTCTGAGATCTGTAAAGCACACAGAGATAAATATCCAAAGGGAATTAATTTGTTGGTTAATACCAGTCTTCAGAGATGGACATGTTTTTAATTTCATTCTTTGGCTGCCAAGTGTATATTTTTGTTGGTTATTAGTTAGGTGAGTGTTACACTCAAGAACTTTGTCCACCTCAACAACACCAGGCTTAAAGGAACTTAAAGCAGCTATAGGGGTGGATGTCTTATGTCCCACAGAGTAGCAGTGCTGTTTCCACCAAAGCTTGATCTTTGCCTGTTGCAGCCTACCAGGAATGAGGGAAACTTCCATTGCCAAAAAATATCCCTCATATTTTGTTTCCTAAAATTGTTATTTTTCACATTAAATTTTCCTTAGATTTCTGTACAACTGAATTCACAACGTTTTAGATGAAAGTTTCTTAAACTTTTAATTCCTTTGGTGCCTCTTGAAAGTTGCATGCAGACATATTCTTATGCAGCATATGTTTGATGCATAGCATGTGAATCTGTCAAAACCAAATAATTTTTCACAGAAGTGTTACCATGTTTGGTGAGTCAGTGATACAAAATATTTTGTAGGAAAATATTTATCATTTAATCTTGTCCTTCAGAATTTTTTATGATTACAGAAGTCTTTCTGTATTTGCTAGCTCAGTGTTCTGAAGAAAGATTTCATTTAAGCTTGATGAAATAACAATTGGAAAAACTAAATTTCATTTAGAACCTCATCTCTATGGAATAGTTTGCCAAGGAATCTTACAGAAAATATGCCAGAAGATCTAGCCTATGTCCTTAAAGTTATATTGTTTTCTGACTCCCCTTGCAGTACTATATGCTTTAGATTTCATCTCTGAAGTTTCATCTTTGTATACATGTTACATGACCGTTTAGAAGTAATAATTTTGTTCAAAAAACTGATTGAGAAGGAAGATTTTGGGGCAGGAATGTATCAGAATACTGACCTGCAAAAGAAAAAAAGAATAAAAATGGAAGAAGCCAGTAAAGACTGTACTCATTTGGGATAAAGGATAAGGTTCTTGGCAATTGACTATCTGGGTCTCTTCTTGTTTCCCCCATTTGTTTTTGAGTTGTTCACAAGCTTGGCGAAGAAGAATCAAACAGAGTAGAACGCTAAGAAGATTCAAATGTGTTTGTTCTTGGTACTGAAATTTATTTTGAAATATCCCTAAGATAATTTGTCTCTCTTCTGGAAGCTAGAGAGACAATTAACATGGGCTTCTAGATTTTAATTTATTTTTTTTTTAATCAGCAAAATTTGCTTAGCTTTGTAATAAATTATTTCTCAATTTATTACATTTTTGTAAGAATGCAAGCGAGCTGCTGCACAGGACTCCTATCTGATCTGTGTGTTGCTGGAAAAATTCAGGTCTGCTTGATGCCATGGATTTACATAATGTGATTATTTCTTTGGATTGTCTGGTCAGAAATATTGAAGTTGTTTCAGATTAGGTACTTCTTCATTTTTGCAAATGACTCGTGAATGTAACAGTGAAGTTTTGAATACTATAAACTCTTTTACCTAAATAAATAATTTCTGACTGCACTTAGAACTTGTATTGACTGACAATGTGAACAGACATGGTACTTCCCATTTTTGATATGACAATACATTAACAAATTTCTGTACTTTCAGAAAAACACAACCCTTAAAAATAAAATGAACAATTTTGTGAGAATTCTTTGTTGTGTTAAACTGCTGAAATGGTTTTGTAAACTTCTTTCCCATGAGTTAGCAAATTTTTTAATTCAGTATAAGGGATTATTCCAAAGTAATTTCTTAATTTTAGTATGGATGCTAAACTAACCATAAGAAAGTGACTAATTTTTGAAGGTGTTTGTTGTCTGCATTGTATAATCAAATGCAGTTACTTGTTAAAATATTTTACTACTTTAATTAAGTTAAATTTATATAAGCCTGTCATAGAAGTTGTACATGCTGCATGATACAAGTCCTAATGCTTTGTGTCTACAACTGCATTATTTCAGTTTTCTAGGACACTGACAATTACATTTTACTGTTTAATTTCATTTAATTGGTTCTGACAAATGTACTGGCTTTTTTTTGTGAATCAACACTTCCTTTAGAGACTTAAAATACTGGTATATCATGCAATATATACTTACATGTTACAGAGAGCTTGTAATACTGCATTTTGCTGAATGTAGGTGCTGCTTTAAAAATTAAACATTATCCTAATTTCCTCTTTCTTTAAAAAAAAAAAGGGTGACAAAAGATTTTATGTCAAGCTTTTTTTTATCATTATTTTATTTTTTATTAATAGGATTATTGCCATGTGTGGAGACTATTACATAGGTGGACGTCGTTTTGCTTCACTCTCAGACCTAATTGGTTATTACAGTCATGTGTCCTGTTTGCTGAAAGGGGAAAAGCTCTTATTTCCGGTAGCACCTCCAGAGGCAAGTAGTAAAATATTTATAGTAAAATTTTTAAGTGTCATTTACTTAAATGTTCGTAACTTTAATCACCATTCATAGTTCTTCTCAGAAAAAGCATTGCAGAGAGCTGTAGTTCTATATAGGTTCAACATATCTTGAAGTATAAGCGTATGAGTTTGCATGGCAAGGTTTTGACATGGGTGACTTCTGCAAGAAGGTGCCAGAAGCTCCCCTTGAGTCTGACAGAGCCAATGCCACCTGGCTCCAAGA
>VWZZ01006129.1:43560-101593 GCA_013399095.1 Psophia crepitans
GGGACCCCAGGCTGGAGCAGGGCAGAGTGTGAGGGGTCCTGCCCTGAGGGGGAAGGGGCAGCAGAGACACCGTGGGATGGACAGACCGTAACCCCCATCCCTGTCCCCCTGTGCCGCTGGGGGGGCAGGGAGAGAAATGAGGGGTGAAGTTGAGCCTGGGAAGAAGGGAGGGGTAGAGGGAGGGGGTTTAAGGTTTGGTTTTATCTCTCATTACCCACTCTGATTTGCTTGGTAAGGAATTAGATGAATTTTTTCTAAGTGGAGCCTGTTCTGCCCATGACGGTACCCGGTGAGTGATCTCTCCCTGCCCTTATCTCCACCCAGGCACCTTTCGTTCTGTTTTCTCTCCCTGCCCAGCTGAGGAGGGCAGTGACAGGGTGGCTTGGGGGGCACCTGGCCTCCAGCGTGGGTCGCCCCACCACAATAAGGAATATAAAAGTGCATTCTTACCGATACAAAGTAATAATTAAAAAGAAAAATCAAATTGCTCTATAAAGAAATGTGTAATGAGAAAGTTAGATGTCAAGTGTTGTAGTTGTCTCCAAATGTAGTAGTAAAGTATTGTAAGTAAACAGAAATAAACAACAAAATGTGCAGTTCTCGGCTAGTAAAGAGCACTATTGTAATGTAGTCATCACTGTTTTGTGCTATTTTGTGTATCTAACAACGGTTTCAAAATATACATCCTGGAAATAACCAAGGTTTCTGAAAATGGGGCTTCTTTCACATGCCCATCCTTAAAACAACATAAGTAATTAAAATGAAACAAAACAGTGCATAATACTGCCCTGCAAGCAAAACCCAACATGTAAATAAAGATATTTCTGAATTTTAAAGTTACGGGAATGTTCTAAGTGGAAGTTTAAAAATATACTTTTATGGAGATTATCTCAGTGGTAATTTATTTTGAAGATGATACACATTATGTGTCATGCTAGAAGATGAAACGAGAGCTCACATAGCTAACACTGTGAGTTGTGCTTTTCTAGCTCTCAGTGGTTCTGAGCTTCGAAAATTTATAATTGGCAAGGGGGATATAAGTGACTGTTATACCAGTCCTTTGCTTCAGAACAACGTAAGCCTGGGGAGAAGGATTCTGCCCTGGAAAGAGGAAAAAGCATTCTCTTTGCTCTCTTTCAAATTGTAGCCTGTGGAGGACAGAAGGAGAGTTCGAGCAATTCTACCTTACACCAAAGTGCCAGAAACTGATGAAATAAGGTATGTTTTAATAATAGTAGCAATTGTTAAATTCTGAAGCATATTTATAAATAGTAATGATTGAAGTATATGTTCATATGCAAATACTGTTCAGTTGCATCTTAAATGTAACGCAACTAGATTAAAGGATGATGCCTCTCTGTTTTGGTTTTGGGGTTGGTTTTTGGGGTCTTTTTTTGGTTGGAAATAGCAATAGGATTTTTTTATTTTTAGTATATTTTTTGTATTAATTGTAAGGAAAGTTACATTAAGTTTGTAGAAGCAAAATTGGTAAGGTAAATTTTTTTTTAACTTCTTTATCCATAAAACAGTGAAAGAATGATTCTCCCTTCCCTTTTCATCCCTCTGTCCTTTTGGAAAGAGTCTGTGTTGAACAAATTCTACTTTAAAATGTGTAATCTCCCATAATTTTAAGATCTGAGATTTTACTGGATGGCAGGCCTCTCTCGTATTCTCAGACTTTTCTGTTAGCTTTACTCACCTCCTTTCTAACATTGGTACCTCAGTAATTTCTTAAGGATTGTCAGTACTCCACACCTTTCAAGAGACGCTACATGGAAAGGAAACAAAACTAGCAGTCCCATATCCAATAGAAGAGGGTGTGCTGGTTACTTGGAATTGATACTGCCTTTTTGAGATGTTAGAATTTTTTATTTTTTTTTTCAAATGGAAAAGTAGGAGGATTTGAAAGAGATTTATCATAATTTCTGATCTCTCTAATGAGTTCATAAGTTGATTTAACACACCAGTTGAATTGGGAATTGGCGTGGTTTTGGGAGTATTAGCCTAAGATACAGGGAAAGGTATATGGAGCTTTATATCCTCATTGGGATGGAAATTTATCCCGAGGCTCATGATCCAGTCCTATCTGACCTCTTTAAAGAATGCTGTGAGGATATTTGTCTTTGAGATTATGTTACTCTAAGCAGGTGAGAAGAAGGTGGTAAGACAGGGATGGGACTCTAATTGCATATTGCAAGTAAGGCTTCCTACTATGTGCAAGAATAAAAATACAGGTCAAGTACATTAAGTGCCTTATTGCACTTGGCTGCTTAAGAGGAAGAAGGATTTTATTACTTTGTGATCGTAACAAATAATGTAAAAAATTACACCTTTTTCTCTCTTTTTTTAGTATGCACCTAAAATGAAAAGTTCTTGGGTTTTGAGATCCACATGGCTAAAGTAGTTCTGTTCACGCATAGCTGGGACTAAAGTTCTCAGTTTGTTCTAGGTCGAATTAGTATGCTTTTGAAGACATTTACATGTCAGAGAATCTTAAAATTTTAGTATCATAGTTCATATTTCAAAAGTTTGAAGTATTACAGGGTTAATTTCAACCTGTGTTCCATGCAGAAACTTAGTGCATAGTTCTTCGTAACTGAGCTGATGGAGGGTGCTCTTGCTGTCTGTCACACATTCTTAGGATTTATATTCATTGGCAGCTGAATTTATTCTGTTTTCAAGAGTGTATTATTGTTTTTTGTTCTGTGCTCGAGTTACTGCCTTTTCTGTTGGCGTACTTGAAATTAGAGAAATGCCATGGAAATTTGCTATGCAATTTTGGACTGAAATAGTAATGAGCTTCAATACTTCATTGTTGTTTCCTGTACCCTGATCAAACTTGATTGAAAAGTCTTACTGTGCTACGGTGAAAGGTTTTCATATGACCTGAGTGTGAGGTCACAGTTTAAGGAGTAACTTAGACTAACCTTCCAGAAATAAAACTCCCTTAGACATGCGAATGCTTCTTATTTTTGCTTTTCTTGTAGCTAATTGCATGGCTTCTCTGCCAACTGTTCTGTACTCTCTTTGTGGCACTTGTCTTCATATATGAGAACATAAAGAACAGATATTCCACAGACTTTTATTATACAAGATTAGTTTTTGATGAAGGGGTAGTATTTTCTTAAAGACTACTAAGGGTATCTCTGGTTATTATGCTTGTGTTTAGTGTATGATCCCTTTTGATAAAAGAACAGTATTACTACTGTTCAGTAGTTAACAGTATTAATACTGTGGTGGCGTTTTTTGTTTTATATATCCTTGGCATGCTTAGAAGTTGACAGAACGGAACTCTATGTATCAGATACTAACTGTAAAGCAAAAATATAAATATTCATATTGTAGTAACCACTTAACTGTGAGGAAAAAGTACAGATGATGTGCTTAGGAGTATCAATTCATGCATTTTTCACAAACAGGTTTCCTCAAATATTTTGTGGAAATCATACTCAAGAATTCATTGTGTTCATTAAACGTAACATTGTGATTGTATCTCTGATTTAAATCTTGCTGTAACTCTCTTCAGTTTCCTTAAAGGAGACATGTTTATTGTCCATAACGAATTGGAAGATGGCTGGATGTGGGTTACAAACCTACGGACGGATGAGCAAGGTCTTATTGTAGAAGACCTGGTAGAAGAAGTGGTAAGTAATTTTTATATTCAAATTTCTTAAATTTATGAGATTTTTTTGGTGAAATAATATTGAAATAAACCAAAGCTAGCCTGTTTTCTAGTTACGTACTTTTCTAAACCTATTAATTGTATCTACTCGTTTTTAAAAAGTGTAACAAACCTTTAAGCCTAATTCAGTATCAAAAAAGTGCTTATTCACATGTTGTCCAAAGAAAAGTACAAATTAATTTTACTGTAAATTTACTAGGCAGTTTCTTAAACTCAACTGTCCTAGTGAAGAATCAGCTACTTTTTTTATATTTGCCATGAAACTTTCAGAAACTGAACAAAATGTAATTTTGCATTGTGGTAGATCTTTCTCTTTTTTTTAAAGATGAAGTGTAAGTTAAAAATGTATTGATGAGCTGATTATACCTAGAAGGACTTGAATGGGCGCAGGAAGCTAACCAGGTGACCTGCAGATAATTCAGTTACTGTAGGGGAACAGATGGTTTAGTATTTTAATATACTTCAGAAGGGCTGAAGGGGAGGAGAAAAAAAAACTCTAACAAATTCAACATTGCTTTCAAGTCAAATATTATCAAATGTTTTTGATAACATTTTCCTGCACAGTACACGTGTTTTGCTAATAGCAGTGTTGCCTGCAGGTGCTTCTCCTGGATCTGTCAGGATGTGAACAGCTAAATTGAAGTGGCAGTACCAGACTAGTGAGCTGTAGGCTGATATATAGTGGTTAGGTTAGCCTTAGGAAAGCTGAGATTTTTAAAAAGTGACCACCTCTAAAGGACTTGAAACATGACAGAAGCAGTCCTCTGAAATAACATATTTTGGCTGAATTTCCACTTAGTGATTTTGAAGAGGAAAGCTTCTTTCCATAGAACTGCAATAAGCCCTTTAGTTCAAGAATGTCTCAGACTTCTTAATGTTCTGAGGTTGTGGTGTTTGGTGTTGTTTTTTTTTTTGTATAGAAGGTCTTAACCTATGAAGTTTGGGGGTTTTTTTTAAACTGAGGTGTATTGTTTCATGCACTTAATATGTTAATTTTCTCATTAGGGAAGAGAAGAAGATCCACATGAAGGCAAAATGTAAGCATATTTGTTTTGTTATTAAAAGCAATCATTACTGTTTGTGAACTTCAGCTATGAGTTTTCCCAACTTTTGGGAAGGTGAACCAAAAAGATGTATTTAATTCATCTCAAGGCTTTTTTCTGTGCTAGTTGCTGAAGATGCGTAGATCATTATCATGAAAGAGTGCTCTAATAGATATGCCTATTGCTAGTGCGTTTTGCAGTTTTAACATCTTAGATGAGTTCCTTATGATCACTTTCAGCCAAAATACGCACAATGGAGTATTTCTTGAACA
The DNA here is from genome assembly GCA_013399095.1 of Psophia crepitans. Taxonomy (NCBI): domain Eukaryota; kingdom Metazoa; phylum Chordata; class Aves; order Gruiformes; family Psophiidae; genus Psophia; species Psophia crepitans. The sequence continues at coordinate 48,558 of VWZZ01006129.1, forward strand.
CAGATTTTGCCTTAGAAGTAAGCGTTTCTCAGATCTGCACAACTCTACATGCTGGAGAGAGAGCAAAGTGCCATTACCAAAATGGTAGTGTGATAGTTACAGCTTGTCTGTTACCTTCATGTAATAACATTTAAGCTTTAAAGAAAAAGACAAAGGACTGTAAGATTTGTCCTACTTGCTTAAACACATTTTTTTAAAGATTGAATACGATTTAGAATTAACAAGGTGTTAATACGTCAAGACATTGACAGGTTATGTTTAGTAGTAAGATGAGTGGCAAAGGAAAGTTCCAAAAAAAGTCTAGTGGCTTGTTTATGTTATTTCTCCTCCATTTGCTTGCTGAATTTGCTCCTGCTGCTTTTTCTCTGTTGCCCAGTTAGTGGTCTCCTAGAAGCTGATGGCTGAAGGAGGCATTTCTTGTTATTTTTATAGCAGAAAGAAAATCACTGGTCTATTTGTTGTTTGTTTACTGTTTGGTAGTGTTCTGCTAGTCAATTTGGCAGTAGGGATGCATTCAAATGTAGGATTTTTTTTGTTTGCAAAGTACTTTGTAGCAAATGCCTGGAGCTTTGATACTCTGCCTACAGTTATTTGCGCCACTCATAGGAATCCTGGAGAGACAGCGATTCCTTCAAACATTCCAGTAGCCAGAGATTATCCTTTAAAGGTAGTATAGAAAGAAAGTTAGAACTAGAGCTCTTTTCTGATATATAAAAAAAAAAATCCATATTTTTAGTTTTCCTTTAAAGGACAGGATAAACCATTAAGGTGTAGCATGTCAACCTTTCTGTGTAGTCATAATTACCATGCTGAGACTGGACAGAGGCTGCAGCACTTCTTTAGGGCACTGCTCTGACACAGAACTCTAAAAAGGTGCAGTGTGTGAGAGCAAAGCAGTTTGTATTCAATATTCTAACAAAGACAGCTTTTATTTCCACAGCTTCTGGCAAAGTTCAGTTTGAGTTTTTCTACACAGTATTTAACCTCCCTGTTTGAGCTTTGAATTTCATGATTCAAGTAAATTGCTGTATGAGACTGACTACAAGTAATGCCTATCAAATTAACTGCTGTTCAGACAATTCCTTTTCATCTCTAAACACAGTTGGATCAGACATTTTTATAGAAATTAATTTATTTATATACCTGTTGATGTTATTTTTTTCATGCTGTTGGTAGAACAGAACCATTAAGTAGCATAATCATTGATTATCTCATCTATATGTATTAGGTCCTTTTAAATAAAGATCAATTCATAGGTGCCAGAGCCTTGGATGTCACCACAGGCAAAAAAGAGAGCTGGTAGTCTTGCTTTCTAATTTTTCTCTTCATCTTTGTTAAGATGGTTCCATGGGAAGATCTCCAAACAAGAGGCTTACAGTTTGCTGATGACAGGTACTTGTATTTCTGATTGAAATGTAGTGGTAGTGAGATGGCACAAAGTGATCTTATTCATATTAAACTATGGCAAAACTTTTTTATGTGTGACCGTGAGTGTCTTAGTCTGACCAGCCCCTGTGATTGTTACCTCAGTAAATTACTACACTGGAAGAAAACTGTTATGGCTATGAGTATTGGATATGTCCTCGAGTACAGTTAATTTAATAATTTTTGATTTTTTAAAAAAATTAATATATCTAATAAGTTATTTGACTTAATGATGTCTTTGTCAAAATGCTGTGGACAATATGTTTTTATATACTTAAAGGAAAATGTATTACAAACTTTTTTAGCCCTTTCATAGAACAAATATTTCTTTAAATGAAAACATCAAGATTTCTGACCCATTTTGTTAAATAGCATACTTTAAATGTTAGAACAGAAATTGTTAGTTTTTGAAAAAATGTTGTCAAACTATTTTTTGTGGTCTTTTGTAAAGAGGTAGCAAAGAGCTGGCTAGGTTATCAGCTACAGCTAAACCATGTTGCGTGAATTTTGGCAGTTTAGGACTAGTTCATCTAGTTCAAGATCACTGTTGGAACTTACCTTATAGACTTTGTATTTCTTCAGGTGCGCAATTCTTGCTTATTTATGTGGAAATAGTCTTGGTAAGGGCTCATATAGGAAACTAAGAAAAGTAACATTATTATGATATCTTTTCAGTTGGTCAGGTGTGCAGTTTTCTTGTGAGGCCTTCAGATAACACACCTGGTGATTATTCACTTTATTTTCGGACCAGTGAAAATATTCAGCGTTTTAAAATATGTCCAACATCAAACAATCAGTTTATGATGGGAGGCAGATACTATAATAGGTAAGTTTAAATGGTGAAAGGAATTGTGTTTATTTCGTATCTGTGTAAAGAATTTATGTAACTCCCTCTTCATAATTTATACTGCTGTGATTATGAGACTGCAGTTTTCTTAATAGTATCCTAACGATGTTCCCTAACTTGCGTAGTAGTTACTTGTAACTGAGCAAGTTCTCAAAGCTTGCAGAAACCTAAGCATAGCTTGTTTCTCCTGCAAACCAGTTTCTTCACACTATAAATTGTGGATTGCATGGATCAGATGCGGATCTGTAATTAAGAGAATGCTGTGTTGTCGTGAAAGCTACTAGTTGTACTCCTGTCTGTGTGAATAGGGAAAATAGAAATGTTAATTTTATATGAGATATTCAATAGGGTTTCAAATAATAGAAATGGGTATTTACAGGATTGAGGAAAAATACCTTGATTGTTGGAAAAAGTCATTAAACTGCATTGTAGTATGCGCGTGATACTTGGATCAGACGCACAGATCACTTCATTTAGAGCGAGCATGGGATACATGTGTTTTGCCATTGGTGCAAAAAAAAAATAGTAATTTGTGCAACAAGAAAAAGAAATCACGAGAGAAGTTTCTCCTTTTGTGGGAGAAGCTCCATCCATGATAGCCTTTTTAAAGTTGTCGTAGATGCAAGATTCCTCAGTAGTGAAAAGTTGCCTCCTTCTTTTAACAAAGGCTGTTGCTTGCCTCACAAGACCAGCACTTTTGCGTACTCGTTCACCTAGAACCTAGACTTTTCTCATCTCAGTAGAGAATTTCTCTCGCTTCCAGCTTTGTTTCTGAGTGGGTAGAGATCCAGTAACAGATGTGTCAGAAAACATTGATGTCTCCTAAGTAAGTTCAGTGGACTTTCTCATACAACTTCAAATGGACAGTGGTGTGAGGTCAAACAATTGGAACCTTATGAACCTATGCATATCCCACACCCAAGGTACTTGAATACCTTCTGCATTAATCAGTCTGGCCTCCAGACATCCCCATTGAAAAGCAAGCTAGCTGCAATGTCAGCCTTTCATGAATGTAAATGCTCTTTGGCCCGTTCCTTAGTTACATGTCTTGTTAGGAGAACAACAGGCTAGGAGCCCCCACTCTAGATGACGTCAAACTAACTAACAAGTTAGTGGAACTCTTACCAGTCTCAAATGGTTTTGCAGCATTTAAATAGTATATCTTCAGACAGTTACTACATTACTACTTTAGATTAGAATACAGTGCTGAATTGACTTCAGACGTGTATATAAATTACATTTATCTGAAGAAGATTCTTTTTATGATGTTGAATGGAAAACAGGATTGTAAAGTTAAGCAGCACTAAGTTAGGACAAAATACTTTTAGAAATATTTTTTTTTAGTATTTTGGTACCTAGTTTGCAGAGATCTTCCTCCTGAAAGACAATCTGAATAGCTTTAAAAGGCTTCATTTTTGTTGCATGCTTTGGAGTATTTGTACTATTCACCTAGGCTTACATTTGGTCCAACTTAGTACGTACTGCAAGTTGGTAAACTTCATGGAAGTTCAAGCATCTAATGAAGTATGCAACTCGAGATAACATGGCCATAATGTGAAGATAGTAACTGCCCAAATTCTTTAAAGATTACTGCAGAGGGCAAAAAATAAGGAGCGGGAGAGAGGGAATAACTCTCTGGGTTTTTTTAATTCTTGTGTTAGCTTATTTAATGGGGACACTGTAAGAAAAAAATCTTGGTAAGAGGGGCCAAAGACAGCTGGCTATTATTCAGGGATCACCTCCTCCAAGCTCAGGAGCGAAGCATCCCGACAAAGATGAAGTTGGGCAAAAACACCACAAGGCCTGCAGGGATGAACAAGGAGCTCCTGGGAAAAGTCAGAAGAAAAAAGGAAGCCTACAGAGGATGGGGCAAGGGCAGGTAGCCTGGGAGGAATACAGGGATACTGTCTGTGCAGGCAGGGATCAGGTCAGGAAAACCAAAGCCCTGACAGAATTAAATCTGGCCAGGGATGTTAAAGGCAACAAGTAAAGTTTCTGTAAATATGTCAGCAGTAAAAAGAAGAGTGGGGAAAATGTGGGTTCCCTTCAGATCGAACAGGTGACCTGGTCACCCAGGATATGGAGAAGGCTGAGGTAATCAATGACTTCTTTGCCTCAGTCTTTACTGGCAGGGGCTCTAGCCACACTGGCCAGGTTGCAGAAGGTGAATGCAGGACTGGGAGAATGAAGAATTGCCCACTGTAGGCAAAGATCAGGTTTGAGAACATCTGAGGAACGTGAAGGTGCACAAGTCCATGGGGCCTGATGAGATGCATCCGCGGTCCTGGAGGAAATGGCAGATGAAGTGGCCAAGCCACTGTACATCATATTTGAGAAATGGCAGTCAGGTGAGGTCCCCACTGACTGGAAAAGGGGAAACATAACCCCCATTTTTAAAAAGGGGAAAAAAGGAAGACCCGGGGAAGTACAGGCTGGTCAGTCTCACCCCTGTGCCTGGCAAGATCGTGAAGCAGATCCTCCTGGAAACTACGCTCATGCACATGGAAAATAAGGAGGTGATTGGTGACAGCCAACATGGCTTCACAAAGGGCAAATCGTGCCTGACGAATTTGGTGGCCTTCTGTGATGGGGTTACAGCATTGGCAGACAACGAAAGAGCAAGTGATGTCAACTAACTGGACTTGTGCAAAGCATTTGACACTGTCCCGCGTGACACCCTTGTCTCTAAATTGGAGAGATGTGGATTGGATGGATGGACCACTTGGTGGATAAGGAACTGGCTGGATGGTCACACTCATAGAGTTATGGTCAACGGCTCAATGTCCGAATGGAGATCAATGACAAGTGGTGTTCCTCAGGGTTTGGTACCAGGACTGGCACTGTTTAACATCTTTGTCGGCGACATGGACAGTGGGATCTAGTGCACCCTCAGCAAGTTTGCGGATGACACCAAGCTGCGTGGTGCGGTCGACACGCTGGAGGGAAGGGATGCCATCCAGAGAGACTTGGACAGGCTGGAGCTGTGGGCCTGTGCAAACTGCATTAAGTTCAACAAGGCCAAGTGCAAGGTCCTACACATGGGGTCAGTGCAGTCCCAAGCACAACTACAGGCTGGGCAGAGAATGGATGGAGAGCAACCCTGAGGAGAAGAACTGGGGGTGCTGGTTGATGAGAAGCTCACCATGAGCCGGCAGTGTGTGCTGGCAGCCCAGAAAGCCCCCCGTGTCCTGGGCTGCATCAAACCCAGTGTGGGCAGCAGGGCCAGGGAGGGGATTCTGCCCCTCTGCCCCACTCTGCTGAGACCCCCCTTGCAGTGCTGCGTCCAGCTTGGGGGTCACCAGGACAGGAAAGACATGAAGCTGCTGGAACAAGTCCAGAGGACGTCCTCAAATTTGATCAGAGGGCTGGAGCACCTCTCCTACGAGGACAGGCTGAGAGAGTTGGGCTTGTCCAGCCTGGAGAAGAGAAGGCTCGAGGGAGACCTAATTGTGGCCTTCCAACACCTAAAGGAAAGGAAAACCTTTCCTTTTCGTTACCTACAGGAAAGCAGGAGAGGGGCTGTTTATCAGGGAGTGCAGTGACAGGACAAGGGGTAATGGGTTTAAACTAACAGAGGGGAGCTGGAGCTGAGCTGGGAGGCAGCAATCCTTCCCTGGGAGGGTGCTGAGGCCCTGGCACAGGGTGCCCCGAGAAACTGTGGCTGCCCCTGGATCCCTGGCAGTGCCCAAGGCCAGGCTGGATGGAGCTTTGGGCAGCCTGGGCTGGTGGGGGCTGTCCCTGCCCATGGCAGGGGGTGGGAAGTAGATGGGCTTTGAGGTCCCTTCCAACCCAGACCATTCTAGGGTTCTATAACTGTGTGAAGACTAACGTGGTTTTGCTGTATTGCATAATTGGAAGTGGCTGAAAAAAAACAACAAACGTGGCATTGAGTCCAGAACAGAGGTACACAAAGTATGAATTTATGCAAGATAATACAACTATGTATAAGCATTTCTTGGTGCAGAGAGTTCTGTCTTTGCGGCTTATCTAAAAATACAGTGTCATCTTTAAGGTGAAAATTTCAGATTTAAGAAGTGCTGCTTCTTACTTTAAACTTGTCTGTTCGACAATTTCCATTAATGTTTAGCTTTTTTTATATTAAGCTGTTATAATAAATGTTTTTAAGGTATCTCTTTTGAAGTCTGATATTACTAGTAGGCTAGATCTTCACGATATTTTTAATATTCTCATATCGGTTTTGTGATTGTAATGGGATAAAATACAAAATGAAAGCAGTCTGCTCTTTGTCTGCAGAGCATTGATTACAGTTACAGTCTCAATAAATTATAGACCTAGATATTCCATACAAATTAAGAAGCTAAAGAGTAGTAAGGAAACACAAAATGAGAGAAGATTGGTTTATTTCTCTGACATTTTGAATATCCAGATATGGGACTGGAACCATTAAATTAGCCTATATAACCAACAGTGTGTCTGCTTGTGCTCCAGAAGACGTTACTCCAGGTGATCATAGGGAAGAAGTCTGGGTACATCTTGGGAATCTCGTAGTTTGTGCTGCATAGGAAGACTTGTTTTTTCCACCAACCTATTCCTTTCACATGTGCTCCCACCACTCTTACGTAAATTGCCTAAAGTTCCTGCTGATGAATATGAGCAACAGGCTGCATCTGCAGTCTGTCATAGAGATCTGTTTTCATTATGTCGTTCTCCTGTATCAGTTCTGCAGAAGAGCCAACCTGTAGTCTCTTAGCTGTTCGCTTGAAGGTTCCAATATATAGCACCTATATTGCAGATGTGTTGCAGGAATTATGTTGATTGTGTAATGAAGAAGTATTTTCCCACCAACTTCAGTAAAGCATTTAGATTTTGTGGATGTTTCTGTTTATTCCATGGATAACAAATGACACCATTAGTCATCTTTCAACATTTTCATGGGAAAATTGGCAACGCTGTTTCTTGGTGATTGAACTGAATCTGACTGGGGCGGAGTTAATTTTCTTTACAGTAGCCAGTATGGTGCCGTGATTCGGATTTGTGGCTAAAACGGTGTTGATAACACACTAGCATTACGGCTCTTGTTGAGCAATGCTTGCACAGTGTCGAGGCTTTCTCCATTTTCCAGAGACTCAAACTGACCAGAGAGATATATTGAGTAATAAAAATGGGGGCAGGGAGGAGTGTTTTTGTCTTCCAAAGTCAGTGTTGCTCAGACTGTTTGAGCATCAGTCAGCTGATGAGACATAGTGAGTGATTGCTTTTGCACCGTTGGCAGCCCCGCTTCACTTACTAAACTGTCTATGCCTTGACCCGTGAATTTTGTCACATTTGCTTTTCCTGTTTTCTCCTCTGTCCTGAGGGCAGGGAATGTGCAAGCTCTGGAGAGTGTTTAGCTGCTGGCTGGGATTACCCCTCCACAGATATTTTATCACTCCTCCTTTTCTTGAGGTTTTTATGGCTGAATGTGGTATGATGTGGCAGGGAATATCCTTTTGGCCGGTTCAGGCCAGCTGTCCTGCTGTGTCCACTCCCAGATCCTTGCTGCGTGAACGCAGGGGAGCAGAGTGGGGAAAAGGAAAGCCTCAATGCTGCAAGTATGGCTCAGCAATATCCAAAACACTGGTGTGCTATCAACACAGCGTTTCAGTCACACATCTAAAAGGCAGCACTGTATGGGCTGCTATGAAGAAAATTAACTCCATCCCAGGCAAACCTTGTACAGTTGTGATTTTAGTAACTGTGTCATGAGGTCTCAGTCCAAAGACGTATGATTCCTGGTGTATGGCTTTTGCTGTGAGGGTGATCAAACACTGGAACAAGTTACCCAGAAAGGTATGGAAGTCTTAAAGGCACAGGAGCAGACTGTCCCTGTGTGCAGTAAGATGAGCCAGTGGGGAAGAAGACCGGCGTGGCTGAACAGGGAACTTTCACTGAGTCTCCAGGGAAAAAAAGAGAGTTTACACCCAGTGGACGAAGGGACAGGCAACTCGGGGAAAGTGCAAGGAAGTTGCGAGCATATGCAGGGGAAAAATCTGGAAGGCTAAAGCCCAGCATGAGCTCAACCTGGCCACGGGAGTTAAGGACAACAAAAAGCGTTTCTACAAATATATCAACAGCAAGAGGAAGGCCAAGGAGAACATCCATCCCTTACTGGATGCGTCGGGGAACTTGGCTACTGAGGATAAGGAGAAGGCTGAGATTCTCAATGCAGCCTTTGCATCCATCTCCAATAGTCAGACCAGTTGTCCTCGGGGTACTCAGCCTCCTGACCTGGAAGTCTGGGGCAGGGAGCAGAATAAACCCCTCACAACTCAGGTTGAAACAGTTGGAGATCTCCTGCTTCACCTGGACTGCCACAGGTCCATGGGGCCGGATGAAGATAAAAAAACATTGGCCAGATAGTTTATAGGGCAACCAAGCTTTCAAGTTATCTTGAATTTGAGGCAGCACAATTTGAAAATTTAGTAGATGACTGGCACATAATTTTGTTTCTACTGGTAGATTGATCTGTATAGTGATGGACTGAACGATATGGGTTTAACATTCATTCTTTGCCTTTATAATTTAACAGTGTATAGGATGTTATTGCTTAGTTCGTCTTTCTGGATTCTTAATTATTTGACATGTCAGCTGTTGGAAAAACTCTCAATTCATACTTCAGATAATAAAAAAATGATACTGGTGGTGATGAGAGAGTTTTAAAATCCAAGACCTGGGGACCCTAACAAGCCCTATGCTGAGCATTTTAAAATTACTAAAGTAACTGTAGCGTTGCATTGAGATCCATCTTTATTTCTGTATATCAAACCAAGTTTAGCATCTTCTCTTAAATCTGTGCTTATCTGTACCTTCCTTGATACGTGTTATGTAAGTAGGATTTTTGTTGCTGTCAGACTTTGAAGAAGGCTATGATTCATTTTCTTGGCCCCTAGGTAAGTTTTGTGGTCAGACTGATTTCATGCTTGGTGTTTTACATGTTAGATAAGTCTGATCACTTGTGGATTCACATTCTGTAGTGTACTAGTCTGGAGATACCCGGTATCTTTGCAGTGTTCAGTTTGTTCAGGCATTTGAGCTGTCGCAGCGGTAAGGCAACGTGACAGTGGCCCTCCGAATCAGTTCACTTGCAGGAGAGAGCTGCAAAGCCAAGCCTTTGGTGGCTCCATCAAGGCGTAAAGTCCTAGTCTATCTGATACTCTGACTACAGAAGGAGTTTTCAAATGCAACTGAATTCGTTCTTCAGCTCATTTTGTAAAATTGGAAAAAATTTGATACCACCTACTTATATTGAGGAACTCCTGCTGATATTTTTGACCAAGGAAGGAGAAGAGGCATTGATAGTCAAGGTATTCTTGTTTTGATGAGTGCGAAAGATTACATAATACTGGTTTACTGATTGCAAGATGTTGGCAGTAGCTATTCAACTGACAAAATATAATGACTGAATCATTTTCTGTAGTGTGGCAAAATCAATTTTTTTATGCAGAAAATGTCATATGCAGATTGCATATCAGTAAAAATTAAATAATTTTATTTCAGTAATACTGAAAGAGACATTCATGTCATTATACATACCTGGAAAACAAAAATATTTGTGGGAAGAGTAGTTATTTTATGAAGTGTGCACTATTTCTTAGCTTTAGAATGTGAGAGAAGCAAAATGTCTTGCTATAGCTTTATTTAAATATTTTTTAGATGATTTTTACAGTATCAGATATTGTTCCTGTGTTGGACCCAACTGTGTCCAATTGTAACAGATCAAAGATTTCATTGCTGTATGCCTTGTTGTTTATTTTTTTCTACTTCATTATTTAGTTATTTTTTTAGGTTGATATTTTGCATATGAATTATTAACTTCTATTGATATTAATGTTGCTGTTCTTTATTGCAGTGTAAATTTCAGTGACTGCAAAAATAAGTTAGAGCAACTGAAATGCCTTGAATTTCAGCTTGTATCTGTCACTATATCTCTCCTGAGCCTTCCTAATGCAATTGCAGGCTGAATCTGGCAATGAGAATTAATACTTCCTTGTAAAGCAGTGCTAGCAATTGAGTGTTTAACTTCACAGGATGGCTCTGTGATTTCCAAGTATGATCTGTATAAACTCTGCTTCCAATCTTTTCGGTTCCTGTCCTCCTAGAAAGAAATTGCTCTGTACTTGCAGTATCTTCCGTTTGCTAGAACACTGAAAATTACTACCAATGAAACAGCAAGTTTTAGGCTGGTTGGAGAGTTGGTAATACACATGTGCTATTTGAGTGTGGAAAAAGCAGTGTCCTCATCTGGCATTTTAAGCAACTAATTAAAATATTTTGCAGAGTTTAGGATTAATACATTCTGAATACAGTTTTGTGAACTTTCTTGACTTCACTGTATTAGTAAATTCTCATTGCTATAAATGAGATTATGTTTAACGCTTGATTTTATTAAAACTTCGTGAGAAAGTTTTCTGTGGTTGTATGGCAAAGCTAATTATCAAATAGGGAAAACTAACTTGTTTTAACATTTGCACCCTCTATTTCTTATTGGAACAGTATTGCTGACATCATTGAACACTATAGAAAAGAACAGATTGTTGAAGGATATTACCTTAAAGATCCTGTTCCAATGCAGGTAAGGCTTCATCTCTGAGCATTTGTTGTTGAAGACACAGACTTCATCATTATCATTCAATTTGAGTTGAGTTACAGCAGATGCACCAATGGTAGTTAAAGAGCATAATCTCCAATTTTAATTTTTCAGCCTATGTGTTTCTTCTGTTTTATCCTCAAATGCATTCACTTGCCAAAGGTTGGCTTGTAGTCAACAGAAAATACGGTAAGCTCTCTCTGTCCTCTGAGGTGCTTATGCTCTGCTTTGTGCCTCTAGTTCTGGCCCCTGGCTAAACCGTGCTGTGCCCTGTTAGGGGGAACCAGGCTGCCCTCCTGTCTTGTGTGGCTTTTTCTTCTGCTAGAGAAAATATGTATGCACAGAAAAGCTTCAGGTGTTATTGCAGGGCTTGTTCTGGAGCACTGTTGCGCCCTAGCAGAAGTTCATCCTAAGAGATTACCAGTAAATAGGCACACCACATCATTTAACCTCTCATCACCTTGTAGCTAGTTATAAAGTATTGATGTATATTTTATTCCCTCTCTGTTCCCAAACTTTCTTATTTCAGTAGTTAGAAATTTGCTTCTAATTTCCTCCCTAAATAGAGTTATAGTCAATTCATACCCCGTTGTGAGATCTGTCGTATTAATATGAAAACATTTCTCGTATTCTCCTTAAGTCAGCTCACTAAGCTAAGTATAACAAAGCAGATCCTGTCCCTTTGTAATGTTCTTGTAGTTGCCTGGCTGCCACCAATTTTGGTGCAAGCTTGCCCTTCTTGAATGTGGTGGACCAGAAAAATTCAGAGTATTATGTCATAGGTAATTCCTTTTCTCTCTGGAAAACACTTAACAGAAATATCCTAGAATAGTTGTCATTTTCTGTGGTGGGTTGACCCTGGAGAGCAGTTAAGGACCCTTTGTGTGCTCACTCCCCTCTCCTGCAGGATGGGGACAAAAGCAGAAAAACTCCTGGGTTGAGATAAATTGAGTTTAATAAGCCAAGGAAGGGGTTTGTTGGGGCAGATGCAAAGGCAATCGTTCACTACCTCACACAAGCAGCCTGATGCCCAGGTGGTCTCTGAGCAGTGGTCACCCAGGAAAACGCTCACACTCTCTCTCTTTTTTTCTCTCTCTCTCTCACTCACTTTCTTTTATTGCTGATCATGATGTTATGTGGTATGGAACATCCCTTTGATCAGTTGGCATCAGCTGTCCTGGCTTGCTTTGCTCCCAGCATCTTGCCCACCCAAGAGTGGGAGATGGAGAAAGTCTTGAGGCCATGCAAGCATTGATCAGCGAGAGCCAAAACACTGGTGCCTTACCAACAATGTTTTAGTCACAAAACCAAAACATGGTGCTGTAGGGGCTACTCCATCCCTGTCAGACCTGCGCCTTGTCATAGTCATGTTGTATCATAGCTCAGTCCTCCTGTGAATTACTCAGCTGTTCACGTTTCTCATTTTTGTGTTCTGGTGGTAAGTATCAACAGGTGTAACTTCCATATTGTACCATGTTAAGACTCGCACTGTGTTATTGTGATCTTTCCTATACTGCTAATTGTCTTCTGTCATCAGTGCTTCCCAGTTGTTTGCTGCTCTTGACTCTCGCTCAGTTATGTGGTTGGCTTAGCAAATGTGAATCCAGAGACTGCTCCTTGAAAGGCTTCACTAGTAACTTTCCTCATGCTCCATCCTAATTCTTAAATCATGGCAGTAATTGTCATAGCTTTAGCTTTTTGCATATGCACTTGCAGTTCCTGTATTAATAATCTATGCATTTCTAATTTTCTGTGAGACTACTTCAGATTCTTTTATTCTGTTCAGATACATTTGTGACTTTCTTTGTTTAAAAATTTAGTGGTCAGTGGTGCAATTTATTCAGTGTTACGATATCTCCCTTCCACATACGACCATGCTCTATGTTTTTGAGGGGGAAAAAATTTCAAAAGTCTTGCACAATTTTAGGGTCAGTCTGATTGACTGCCTGTGTCCGATATGAGATTTACTTAAAAATATTTGTCACTAGATCTGTTGTTTTGTGCACTGTTCCTTCTGTACTTATGTTACAGAGATTGTCTTCAGCTCATAAACATCTCTGTTGCTTCCATTGTAGGTCCTGTAAATCCTGTTAATGTTACCAAAGTATTTGTCATCTTGCTTTTGTCATGTTGTTGAAACTCATAATTCTTGTAGATATATGGGCAGGAAGAAAAGTAGAATGTTTAATATAAGCTGTTCATATATCGCTTTTGATCTCAATGCTCTTCTCACTGCTTGACAGTCTTGCTTTTCATGTTTTCTTGTGGCTAAAAAACTTCTGCTGATCAGCTTACTCAGTAAGGTCAGACTTGGCTTGGCTTTTGGCCATTCTCATTTGTTACTTGTGTTTCCAGATCCTACAGTTTTCTGTGTGAATTTATCCTTTTTCTGTTTCTAATTTCTGCTTTCTTCTCTTGTCTTGAGTTCTACTCAACTAGGACATGTGAGTTCTAATGAGATTAATGAGGGACTGTGGAACGTTGAGTGAGTCGGTTTTAATTGTAATCTGCACCATTCTTTTTGCTTCAGAGTTTATCCATGATTATTCAGTCCCAAAATCTTAGGTAGCAGACAGTTAGAAGCTAGATAAATCTTGAAAGTCTTGCATAAATTTAATAGAAACCACTATGAAATGCTGCTTTCTATTTAATAGGAAAAAGACACAGTGTTACTTTGTAGAAGTTCATGAGTATTGAAAACTTTCTTATTCTGTCATAATTCTGGAATTGTGGAAGTAGTTATATTGCATTTATAGGAAAGGTATAGTATGAAAAGTGGTATTGCTTTATTAAAATGCATGAGAAAACAATAGTAGTGAGTTGGTAGCATTCAGTAAGATGATCCTGGTTGCAGTTTCATAGTATGCAATTTTTAATGGCAATTTCTGAGTTTAAAATGTTCTTCTTACATGTTTGCCAGCACCAAGAACAAGTGCTTAATGATACAGTGGATGGAAGAGAAATCTACAATACAATTCGTCGGAAAACAAAGGATGCTTTTTATAAAAATATTGTCAAAAAAGGTTATCTTCTGAAAAAAAGTGAGTTATGTTTACTTGTATAATTTTTTTTTTTCTGAAAAAAGAAAATGCAGGCGTTGATCTTAGAATCCTAGGATATCTCAGGTTGGAAGGGACCGGTAAGGATCATTGAGGCCAACTCGCTGCTCCTCACAGGGTTACCTAAAACTAAACCATATGACGGAGAGCATCATCCAGATGCTTCTTGAACTCAGTCAAGCTCAGTGCGGTGACCACTTCCCTGGGGACCCTGTTCCAGGGACCAACCACCTTCTCAGTGAAGAATCTCTTCCTGATGTCCAACCTGAACTTCCCCTGAGGCAGCTTCATTCCCATTCCTTGTGTCCTATCACTGGTGACCTGTCACTGGTCACCAGAGAGAAGAGATCAGCACCTCCCCTTCTGCTGCCTCCCTTGAGGAAGGTGTAGACTACCATGAGGTCACCCCTCAGTGATAAGGTCACCCCTCAGCCTACTCTTCTCCAAGCTGAACATCTGTACTTAGTGAATTTATTATAGTAGTGCTATTAGAAAGGACAGAATTGAAGTGGGGAAAAGGTTCTAGAAAGTGTATGAAGAGTATTAAAGGTCTCTTTCCTTAAGTAGTACATTAATAGAACGCCACAATACATAAAATTACGTGCAATGCGAAAACGTTGATTGGCAGTTCTGAAAAAAATCAGAGCACAGCACAAAAACTAGACATCCTTGTCAAAGGTGGCATTCAAACTCATTAAACAGAGTATATTTTCATAAAAATGTTTTTATTTAATATGGAAATCATTAAATTCGAGCTGATGGAGTGGGTTAGAGCTAGAATAGTGTAAACCTGTACATTCATTGGAGAGCACAACCAGTTCTATTTTGTTATTCCAAGTTAGGTCATATGTTTTAAATCTTGAACTTTAAATGCATATTCTGCTGGACAAGATACATAGCAACTCTTTCAGGGTTCCAACACTGACAAGAGTCAATGTAACATACAGTGAATACATTAAAAGCGGATGGCTTGACTCATCTCAAGATAACCCTCAAGAATTGCCATTGAGCAAGTCTCTGAAGTTCTGAGGAAGCTAGTTGCTTTCTCAGTGTTACGTTTCTACTTTTTAAAAAACCAGCGTCAACGGAAACAGAAAAACAACAATAAAATTTCTGCAAATGACAGAGACCAAAACTAGGATAAGTTACAGACAGTAATCTGAATAGCAACCAAAAGTGAGAAAGAGGGTATGATTTTAAATACAGCTAAATATCAGAGACATTAAAAACACAACCCACCCCAAACTGTAGACCCTCTGAACAGAGCAAGGAAAGCATCTCTGCTATTGAGAAGGCTGATTCTGAGAGAAGGTCTCATAGACTGAGAAAATAAATAAGAATTAATTGAAGACCTTTAGCTAAAAGAAATAATGAGATGCTTTAAATGTGCAAACCCAAGTACTGAGTAGGTGTAGAGAGATGCACGTAGCTGCCTGTGAAACAAACGCAGTAAGATCACTTCCATCAAGGAGGCAGAGTAAAACTGGATGCTAGACTTGTCTTTTCAAAACAGTACTAGTATGCATTTTCTGAGGTTCACAGCGGATCTGTCATGATCAAAGTATAAAATTAAGGCTGAAAGTTTTTTCTGAATGGTAGTGTGGCTTGCGCATTAATTCGTTGCAGAAAGTTCCTAATCCATTGTAGTTCAGAGAAAGTTTTCTCTGAAACAAGTAGAACCAGCCAAATCGTTGGATTTGGTTGTATTTGGGGCATGGCTTGGATTTAAGTCTGCATAAAACATATTCCCATTTCTGTTCTTCAGCCATACTGTTTTAAGGTACTGTAATGCAATCTGTTATAACACTGGTCAGAGTTTAGGAGTAACTTTCTTGTGTTGAGAGTCTATTTCTCAATTAAAATTGTAATAAACGGGATCCACAGCATCATTATTTGCAAACTGCATAGATACAGAGTCTCAACACTGACAGGAACTCGCTGTCCAAGCAGCTCATAAACACTTGCTTAATCCTGTTAAAATTAGTGAAAATGTTTAGAGAACATTTTGCAACTCTACCTGCATCTGTGAAGAGGGTCTAGTTTTAGCCACATGTTGCATAAAATTGAGTATGTGTACTGATATTGTAACTTAAGCGTCATTACCTGTACATTGTTCTTCTGTTTGCAATTTGACAAAACTTCACTGCTCTCTTTTGTTTTCTTCATTTACAAAACTTATACTTTTAAACAGTATTGTAACTTTTTGCTTGACTCTTCCACAGGTAAAGGAAAGAGATGGAAAAACTTGTACTTTATATTAGAGGGAAATGATGCCCAGCTTATTTATTTTGAAAGTGAAAAACGAGCCACAAAACCCAAAGGACTAATAGACCTTAGCGTGTGTTCCGTGTACGGAGTACATGACAGTTTGTTTGGCAGGTAGGACACTGGCTTTTGATTCTCATATGTGCAGCGGGAGAGCTGACTGCTGGTTTGAGGCATGTACGAGAAATGAGTATTGTGTCACCCCATCTTGCGTTGTGGCATTTGGTTTGTACCAAGAGCCTATAGTTGATGTGGATTGCAAGAGCATACATGCACAGATGTAGCTGGTGAATAGTAACTTGTTCAGCAAGTTTGAGTAACTTGGCATCTTGGTTGCTAGCAACTGTACACAAACAGCTTCTAGTTAGACGTTTTAGAATTTAGTATTAATTTTTTATTGAGAAATAAGATTTGAGCTTTTTTGCATTGTAATTTTCGAATATTGAGTGCAGTAATTGTTTCATCTTTCATTTTACAGTCATTAGATATTATGAACTGAGGGTTTTAATCCTTTGGAACCAAGAATTGACAAGATAAAGAATTTTGTCAATTCCAAAAGTCTACATTCTTTTGATAGGTGTTTGAAAGCTAACTTGGTTGGATGGAGTCTTTAAGTGCTTTTCTATTTAAGAACAATAACTTCTGTTAGATTAGACCAACTTAGTAGTAAACTAGTTCATCTAAGTCAACATCCTCAGAAATTCTTTTTGCACAATTAATATATTCAGAGCTAATTTCACATAAAATCTTATTTACTGTAATATTTTGATACTCAAAATATGCCAGCTGCAAGGGATGTGAGTATCAGCAAAGAAGTTGAGAATCAAAAGTCTTTTGTATATCATTGGTAATTAGCAAGAAAAAGTTTATATATTTGTTCATTGGTAGTTGAAAAAAAACCTGTGCCATCCTGTATTATAATGTCATGTAGAAGAAACAGGTACATTTACTCCTACCAGTGTTAGATAGAAATTCTGGTTATCCCATGGAGCTTAGTATTTATTAAAAAATCACATATAGTCAACTGCTAGATATTTTTCTGGAAAAACTGCAAGACACATGCTTAAAATTAGTGGCATTTCTGAAACTACAAAACTGGTGCTTTTGTTTGATCTGGTTTTTGGGGTTTTTTTAAATCTTTTTAATAATTTTGAAAAAAAAATTGGTTAAACCAATGGAATGAGGAGCATAAATACGGATAAAGAGTACCAGAACAGTAAGTAAAAAAATACTGAAATGTTTCTTATGTAAGTTGGCAATTATGCAGGAAGCTGTGGTGTCTACTATAACCAAGGAACATTTTGGTTAACAGCGACTCTCTCTTAAACAGCTTTCCAGAAACGCTGTGCAGCGGGTTAGAGTGTAGTTGGACAGTAAGTGGTACTGCACGTGGGTAGGAGGAGATGCACCAGCTTAGGAAGCTGTTAGTGAGGGACTGTAGCTGAGACGAAGTTTCTCCTGCATTTTAAGCAGCTGCTAAAAACTGCCTTTGCCTGTTTCTCAGAAGTACAGTGAAGTCTGTAGCTTTGATGGTTCTTTGGTGGCAATGATTTAATTAGCCCCAGAGCTGACTGCTTCCTGCTCTCCCCCACCCTTCTGCGGATGGCCACAGAGTGCCGTGTCAGCGTTTCTCCTGGCAGTGAAATGCGTGGGGGAACTGGAGACTGAAACACCTTCACAAGATAAGTAGGGTCCTTCATGTAACACTGGCATGGGGAGAGCTAAATTTCCGTGAGCGCAGTGTAGCAGGTCATGAGTGAAGTGTGCACTTTAAATAGCTTGTAATTTAACAGCAGGAAGTCTTTGTGATTGACTTTTTGGCACATGAGTGGAAGTGCCTAAAAAGGCAAAGACACTTTAATTGCATTTGAGGTTGTAGAGATTTGTGTCACAGACATTCAGTGATCAGTGTATGATCCAATACACATTTTATAGGTTGTGAGAGCCATGGGACACACTTGAATAGGGAATTCCTTGTGTTAATGTTGTTTCCTGAACTCCTGAAAGAACAAATCCTTAATGTACGATTAATTGCTTGGTAACTAATGCTGTACCTCTCCTGCTTTTAAAGTCTCTAGGAATAGCCTTTGTTGACAAGTCTTTTCTGTTACCAGATAGCTATTTTTTGCCTTGACTGTAAGTCAGCATACATGCCTATTCAGTACAGGCCATTCTAAAAGTTTCTAAGTATTCCAAAACAAACTAGCTGCACTGAAGTGCGATTTTCTTAAAATGACATAATATATTCAAAACAAAATGCAGTTTTGAAGCACCTGAGAAATTTCTTAGTTGGAGTTCTTCCTCTTTCCATGTGTGGTGATGCTGCATGTATACAAATGATGCAATGTTCAATACTCCATACAGCCAAACAGCAGAAATGTATTAGTTCAGTGTAAATCTTGTTTTGGCATAGATTGACAACTGAAGGTTATCTGTTAATATTACAAAGAATAATAAAACTTACAATTTTTTGTTTTCTTTATTTTTAAGGCCAAACTGTTTTCAGATAGTAGTTCAGCACTTTAGTGAAGAGCATTACATCTTTTACTTTGCAGGCGAAACTCCAGAACAAGCACAGGTGAGAGCTTTTTTTGGTAAATACAATTTAAAAAGTAACTTTTTGACATATGGTGTTTAACGATACTGCCCTTCTCACACAGGAAGTGTATCACAAACAGTGTCTGTGTCTATATTGGCAGGTGTTATAACGGGGTGGTAGCGGATGTGCAAGGGGAACAGTTAGAGCTGAGAATCCAGCACCGACGTTACTTGCACTTGGGGTTTTGCTTTGGACAAGTTCCAGCTGGGTTCCATGCACTGAACCTCCGCTATTTTCCATCTTATGTTTCTAGAGAACTTATTTTTTAGCATAGTTCAATTCAGAAGAATAATTTACTCTCCAAGACTTTTGCATGTTGTAAACCCCACGCACACTAAGTGGGAGTTCTTCAAAGGCATATTGCTGGTATGAACTAAAACGCTAATGCACAAATGTGTGCCAAAGATCAAAGTATATTGAATGCCTGCCTTTGGTCATTACTTGTCCTGTCCATAAATTGATGGCTGTTCATAG
Source organism: Psophia crepitans (assembly GCA_013399095.1). Classification (NCBI taxonomy): domain Eukaryota; kingdom Metazoa; phylum Chordata; class Aves; order Gruiformes; family Psophiidae; genus Psophia; species Psophia crepitans. The sequence continues at coordinate 67,814 of VWZZ01006129.1, forward strand.
TCTTTGGTCCAGATCGTGTGCAGAAAGTAAGGTTTTCTGGTTTTAGTTGGTATCCTTTACTGGCTACCTCTCTAGTGGTTAAGTTTGCTGAGGAAGGACTGAAGGACAGGAGCCTAGTTCTGACAAGTTCACTCACAGCAGGAGAGCATATCTAAGATGAGGCAATGTCCTTATTTATTAAGTTTATAGCTCTGAAAGTCCACAGGTCTGAAACATGTCTCTTGCATCAGAAGTTAAGCATTGCATTTGATTTTATTTGAGTGGAATTGAAACTCTTCAGAGCACTCATAATAGACTGCTATTTACTAAACCATGAAGGCTGTGTAAATTTTGTGTTCTTCTCATTCTGTATACAAAGGAAGGCACAAATTTTCCTGTTAAATTAGTACAAATTTATGAAAGTCGGTGAGATCACATCAGAATGATGCAATGGCATTTGTCACACAACTCTTAAGGTACTGTATTGGAGAAGCAGCATACTGTGTATTAATTGAGAACATATACATGAATTTCCACACTCATTACTGCACATTGATTTTTGTCACATCTTCGATGCCTTTTGTGTTCTAGAAATTAAAGGAATTAAGAATGTAGAAGGCCGAATATCCTGTCTTGTTCCCTGAATGTTTGGTATAATCTGCTCTTGGTTTTGTCTACTTAACAGGCTTTTCACTGGATTTATACAGACTACAAGGTTGTAGGTTTGGGGATTTTTTTTTTTATAATATGGCTTTGGCCCAGGAAAGTTTATAGATACTTCTCTTTTGAAAAAGTTCAGCTTTCTTTGATCTGTAACTTTTTGTGGGAAAATAGCTTTATTTCTATATGAAGGCTTTCTTGTAATGTGGTAAATAAATATCAAAGCAGCGCCATCCTATGGCCTGCATGTTGTCTTTGTGTTTTGTACAAAAGCAATGTAAAATGTAGGCTTACATGCTAGTGTCAATATGCTTTCTGTGGCATATTGTTTATTCTCACTGCTTTAAGCTTTGGCAAAGAGTAAGAAAGGTTTTACAGCCACGAGCGAGTACAGAGGCGTGCTATGCATCCAGGAAGTACTTCTGTTAGAGTATTTAGGAGACATTTGTTTCTTCGATTGCCACTCCTAAGAATAAGGAAGCAAGCTGCTGAAACTTGGTAATGCATCGTTGAAAACTTTTCCTTCTGTGGAAGGTTTTGAAAGCTGAAACTTGACTCACAAAGTGGTCTAGCTGAGAGTAGCTGCAGTGCCTGTTCCCGTATTTTTAAAATGTGGAAGATACTGTGAAGGGTAAGATTGAAACAGCATTGTGGGTTTTTTAATGACACTGTTAAACTGCACTTTGAGAATATCTGGTGGATCTTTGAGATACAGACTTAGGAAGGATGTTGGTCAAAACCTGAGTTTTGTGCTTTGCAAGAGCTCTACAAAATCTGGTTGCCTGGGAACAAAAACTAGAGAATGGGGCTATAACTTACCTTCCAAAGGCCCTGTGCATGGCTCCTCTGTTAGCAACTTTCTCACGCTGCAGTGACTTTTTCAGAGGTGGCCTGGTGAGTCGGCAGTGCCTCTTAGCAACTTAGTTAATTGGAAAAAAAAAATATGCACAAAGGTTCTGCAGTCAGTTTGGTGTTAGACAGCCTGTTTATTTCCTTGATCAAGATGGAATCCATCCATCCACTCTGCTTTATGCGTTTGTGAGCAGAGCAGGGAACACTGCATATATGCTTCTGTGGTTCTCTGTTAACGCTGTTTCAGCTGTTGTTTGAAGTATACGCAGTATGATGATTGCCATACAGAACTACTGGAGAGAATAAGCTGAACAGTTTGGCTTGTTAACTGTAATTTTCTCAGAAGCAAACAAGTTTTGCTTCATTTTTTTATACCATTTGCAATTTCGTGTAATATTACTAGACTGGAAAATCGGTAAACATCACGCTGTATATCCATTAGTAATACTTGATATTTCTCAAAGAGAAAATGGTTCAGATTTGCAAATGCTTTATTAGGTTTTGCTCAGCAAAGATAAGGATTTTGCTTGAATATTCAAATTTGCATACTTCGGAGTTACAGAAAACTTAGGCTTTCCCAAGCTTAAGGGAAACTTCAGCTACTCTTATTAGATAACATGGATTCCACTGCAAGAAGCTGTATCTGACTTTGTTTTATTACACTATTCTGCATCCTTCTCTCTTAGGACTGGATGAAAGCTCTGCAGATGTTTTGCAGTTTAAGAAAAACCAGCCCAGGAACATCAAATAAACGTTTGCGTCAGGTAGAGCTGATATTACGGGGTTCACGGTGCATGTGGGGGAGTGTTTTTATCTCCTTGTTGCAAAACAATACTGATAAATCCCAGAATTTTCCTCTCAACAGCAGTAAACCCTGCATGTACCTAGTTTCCTTTTTAGAGTTATGCAGTACCCTTACGAAACCAACCAGAATGACTTACACTTTGGGTTTTATGTATATACATATAACAAAATAGCTTTAGGCAATCTGCACATGCTTTGCTGGGTATTATTTTCTGACCACATTTGAGTAAAAATGTAAAGAAGTCAGAGTTTCTATCATCTTAACTTGTAAAATTTTTATGGGAAACTTTTTAAAAGTTTGACACACGTACGTGATGTAAACAAAATACTTGTTTAACTACTGTTGTTCATTTTCAGTAACATATATGCTGAACCATGCTTGCAGCTTAATTTCTCTTGGCCTTTTGGAAGTGCTGTGTTTGCCAGAATTTCCTCAGAGGTAGAGGACAGGTAGTCATAAATGGCTACGTCTGCGATGATTGGAGAGTAACAGGAAAACACTTCCAGAATCCCTGATATTTTTGAACATTAGGAACACTGCATGTGGTCGTTTTAACAGGCAGTGGAGAAAGGAATAAAGTACGGTGTTGAAGATGCAGAACTGTTCTGTAGTTAGCATTAAAGATGTTTGGATACTCCTGAGTAAATGAACTAAATTAGGTCAATTCATAGATAAAGTGTCAGGTGAAACTGAGGGCTTCAAGCTGCGAAAGCAAAGCAAAAGAGTTACAATCTGAAATAGTTCTTTACTTCAAAAAGTAAAGAAAATGCTAATCTACATAAAGAAATAAAATCTAATATGTTGCACAATGGAACTGTATGTAATCTGTTAGGAGAGCACAAAATAGGCCATCGTGTTTCAAATCGTCCATGGCTCTTCTTCGAGGTGCCAGTCTTTGATTTTGGCAAAATTGTATGTGCATACGAAAGTTAGTATTTGCAAATCCTAATGCCTCAAAGATAATTTTACAAGAAAACAAGATGTCTTAGAAACATGGGGCTGGACGTTTGTTTTCAGTAATGATTTGGGTTAGTCTTTGTCACTGGTGCTTCTTAAAATGTTGTTCCGTTACTTCTGATCCTTGCTGATTTTATTAGAAAATTTTAGTTTGTGTTCAGCATTTATATATTAACATTAAGCTTCCACACAGAGGATAAAAAGTAATCCATCCATGTATTCTGTATTTCTGTTTCAGCAACAAAAACTAAATTTTGTGCGTTTCTTTTTAGGTCAGCAGTCTCATTTTGCATGTAGAAGAAGCTCATACGCTCCCAGTAAAGCATTTTACTAATCCATATTGCAACATCTATCTGAACAGTGTCCAGGTAGCAAAAACACACATCAGGGAAGGGCAGAACCCTGTGTGGTCAGAAGAATTTGTCTTTGAGTAAGTCTTAATCTTTTGAATTACTGAATGTCACTTGTAAGTTGCATTGCACTTAAGGTTCTTAACACTGTATACTGTTTTGCGTATGCTTTTTTAAAAAAACTGTGTGTGTGTTTATACAGCAGCAACCTTTCAGCCAAATTCTATATGGGCAGAATTTTCTATAGGCACGTAAATACCTTTGTTAATGTAAGGGTCTTTGGCTGATAATGAGAACTCAGGATTGTAATAAGTTTAGAATAAGCTTAAATGCCAGCGAAATACAGTATTAATTGAGGCTTTCTGTCTTTTCTCCTAGTGATCTTTCATCTGATATTAATAGATTTGAAATAAGTCTTAGTAACAAAACAAAGAAAAGTAAAGATCCAGATATATGTAAGTATTTTTCTGGAAAAGATACATATATGTTGCAGCAGCGGATACTTTGTGTGGTTTTCGTTACCATTGTCAAACATTGTCACAAGTGATTGAAGTATATTATTACGGTCACCATTCTGCTGTGTTTGTATGTTTTGCATGTCTGGTACTGGCTTTCCAATAATGTTTTGACAAACCTGCATGGTTTTTAGTCATAAAATGCATAGTTGTCAAGACCTGTGTATCTGATGGCTTTCCTAGCTCTGCTCTAGAGTTGCCATTGTGCTTTACAATGACTGTCCTTACCAGAAAGCAGGAAAAGAGAAGCTGTCAGTGTGAGTCTGCTTCATAAAATGCGAAGTTCCACGGAGTTTTAAGTATTATTGCATGGAATTCCTTTTCAGGTTTTTTTGTTGCTTCCAGTGTGAAAGAGAGAGGGAGGAAGGGTGTAGTACTTTCATCATTAATTTTTATTTTTTTTTTCGCAGTCTCTGAACAAAATCTGCCTTGTTTTCTTTCCGTTTTACCTCATTTATCTACTTCCCTTGTATCACTCTTGGGCTTAAACCTGAAGTTACCTTAGTATGACTTTGAATGGGAAAGGATCCATATTTTCTTCTGACTTTTACATAAGTTTCCAAGAATTTATTTTCCTCATCTAACCTAGACAGCTGCTGCTTCAACTGTGGTCTTGTTTCTGTTCCAGCAAGTTAACAGCAGGGTGGTAAGATCTATCAGTTTTCTAGAAAAGGAGGGTTTGAAGGATGTGGATTCTGAGTTCTTCGATAGAAAAGGAATAGATCTATTTTTTTTTAATTACTGGGGTTTTTTAGTTCTCTTCCTACACATTGTTGTTTTAGTTTTGCTTTTTTTTTTTTCCTTCCCCCTCTCTTAGTCAAGATATCTTTTTTACCACCATACTTATTCTGGAGCAGCTTCAGCCCCCTGCCTCCTCTTTGCTGCCTGCAGGCCAGGACTCCCTCCGTGCCCCTTCAAATTTGTTACAAATTTTTTTCTTTTCCATTGTATTCAGAGCTGTCTGTTCCAAAGCCTGTCAGTATTTCTAATCTATTGCAGTTGCTTCAGTTATGCAATAAAATATATATTACATATATTGTGTTACTGGCTTGTTACATATGCCTCAGTGCTAATTTCTTGAGTGTGTGGGTTTTTTCTTTTTTTTTTTTTTTTTTGAGATTTGTAGGGAAACCTTGACCAAAGTAGAAGAATAATGTTCATTTTGAATGCTGTTGCAGAACTTAATTCAATTTGAAACCTCTTTCTCCTTCCTCTGGCTAGAATACTTCCTGCATAGCAGTAGGAAGAACGTTACATTCCATCTGCGAGACAAAAGGGCTCTAATTACAGTTGTGACCATGTTCTTGCACTGTTCTTTTCATTTGAGCTGGAAAACTCATTATCTATCTACATCAAAGCTCTGGTTAGTAAAAGGGTCTTTAAATAGGTAATATTTGAACGGAATGCTTCAGCAGCTTCTTTAAAAGTGTTTTTGTTGTTTCCTCCTCTGTCCGGCCTAAGGACGTTGTGTTGGCTTTGGATGCATCCAGCTGATGGGAGGTGATAGGTTTCCTTATCTAGGTTAGGAGCAGGATTGGCTGTGTTTCTTGACTGCAGTTAGGTAAACTCTTACAGCATAACGCAACAGCCCATTCATTTTGGGATAAGGATTAGACTAAGTCAGCTTGAATGAACACCTATCTCTGCTTACATCCCCAGCCCTATCAAATATGTGAAGTGGTGGCAGGGGTTGGGGAATGGGCTAAACCAGACCTTATCTAACTCACCTACATGCTGCATTGCCTGAATAACCCTTGAACTCTTCAAAAGCAAGAGAATTGGTTCTTTTCCTGGACATTCTCCTTTTGAGCCACAGCTGTTAAATGTGGACTGCTGTGAAGCGGGAGTCACCTGAGGCTGGTACTATTCATCTTCCCAGTTTATTGGTTAAGCCAGCTTTTCTGCTTGCTTCTCTGCCATGTAATGCAGATTGAAGACCCAGAACTCTGCTGTTGGTCTCATTGCTTTATTTCTTTTCATCATAGCATGCAGAAGTTAAATACCAAAGTGAATAATGAATGCTATTCATTCAGTAATTTAAAATATTTACTGGGTTTTTAAGTCTTTGACTTTGAAGTCTGCCAATTATGAGTATTCTATAATTATTTTATTATTTTTGTTTTAAAAAGTATTTCCAGTAGTCAAAAATGTTACTGAATGATTTACTATCAATTCTATTTACATTTTTTTTGTTTCTCTAACTGCAAATTGCGTAAGGATTTATTCAAACAAATACATATAACATGGCTTGAAAAAAATAAAGCCCTAGGATGTAGTATTAGACTTCATCTGCTGCTACTGTAAACCAGGCTGCTGAGGTATGATTAGAAAGTTGAGTTAGTAAATCTCTCAGGACAATACCACACAGTCTTGAAGTGGAGTGGAAGTTCTGGTTTGATTTTGCACCATGAGAGTTGGTTAATTTCAAATTGGTTCCTGTTGAAAAAGAAACACTTTTGTAATGGAGGCGGTCACCTCATACAGGCAGGTCCATAGAGCAAAGTATTAGCCAGTGTCTTTCCTTTCAGGCAGTGTTGTTACTTGCAGTAGTGCCAAAGCTTGTGTTGAACCCGATAGCTGAGATGACGCAGCTGGCAGGAAGAAAAATCGTGGGGCTGAACATTTTCCAGGAAATACGCACCAAGTTCATCTGGTGCAATGCATGTAGCTGGCGTGTTCATGGAGGCACGTGTGGGCTTTGGGCAAGAGGGAGAAGCTCAGGCTATGGAGCCTATCAGACACTTGTAGTAAAAACGTAGTGCCTGCCACCAGAAGAGAACAAAAGGGTGTCACTAGCAGCATCTCTGAAGGAGTATGCGAGTACAAAAGCTTCCAGTCCTGAACTGCTCCTTGCCAGTTTGTAGGATGGACTGTGCTCACACAGCAGTGACTAGTGGCTGCAAAAGGCAGGATTTAATATGTATACATATTTAGCAATTTCCTCTTTCTCAAGATTTCAAATGGCTTTTATTCTGAATCAGTAGAAAGAATTTTTCTAGGGTGTTTTGTTTTTTTTTTTATGGCTCCATGCTGTTCTGGTAGGGCTAGACAAAGTCTTCATAGTAAATTCAGGTTCATTTCCAATCTAAGGACTGGAGAAACCCTAAGTTTGAACCACTCTTCACTTTGATTCCTAGGTTATAATTACTAACAGTCAAAATACAACCTTGATACTAAATATTATGCCTGAAGTTTCATTAGCAAATAAAACATTAAGAAACCTCTGTCTTATGTTTTTTGCACTAATGTTCTTTTTTGGATCAAGATTGTTGTAAAGAGAGAAGAGATCAGCGATTGGTCTTTTTGATGACTTTCTGTGTATTTGTTTCGCTTTTAAAATGTGCTGTGTTGCTAAGTGTAAATATCCCAATTTTGTCAACTAATACCATTCTCTTTCTGAAGGTAGCCTACTATTCGATGTAAGCTGCTAAATGGGAAAAAGTCTTGTTCCTTTGAAGTTATTGCACGTAAATTACAACAGCAATTGTTCTGAAGTCCCTGTATGGATATTTCTGTTCTGACCTTTTTTCCTTTTTTTTTTTTTTTTTTTAAAATCAAAGCAAGATTATAGAATTTATAATATAGCTATGAAGTGCTTCTATAACCACAGGGGAAGATGAAATCATCAGTTTGTTCTAGATCCTTTATTTCTTATACCATTCTTCTCACTGAGCTATACGTGCCTTACATATGCAAGCCAAATAATAAGGAAAACATGCTGCTTAGTTGCAGTTTCAGGAGCTTTGACACTGGAGAGAAGTATTGTAGGAAAGTCAGTTGATTATCTGGTCTAAAGCCATACCCATCCACACTGGTGATAAGTAGCAGATGATGACGAATTGCTTTTCACACTCTTTGGCTCATGTGAATGCATTAGCTGATACCAGTTTATCAACTCCAAAAAATATGAAATGGACAACAGGAATGTCCTGAAGTGAGCATTATAAATGTGATGTTTTTATGTTCCAGTATCAAACGATAATTGCCTGCTGTGTATTGCAACACTGGGGCAATGGAAAATCTACTGGAACTGTTGACAGTCTCTGCATGGCAGTGCATTGGCTTTGCAGAAATGTGAAAAAAGCAGAACTCTTGGGTTTGGTTTTTGCGTGTTTTTTTTGATCTGACAAACCTAAAACCAGATCCAGTTGAGAGGCATGGAAAGAGAGGGTGTCTGCTTGAAAGATCCAGACTGACAGGCTAAATGTGAAACTTGAATGGTGTACCAACAGCACTGAAAGGTGCATTAATGATTTGGCTGTTACGGCGTTGACTTTCATCATTATCTAGGCTGCTCTTGTGAACGCATTTTTTACAGAGTTCACATAAATTGTTACAGCCTTAACCTGGGAGTTAGTATAAGAGAAATACATATGGCAATATTTGGGAAAGCCATAGCAACACTGTGATAGTAAGTTGAAGTAACAGAGTGGTCAGGGAGCAGACCTAGTGATGGTATCAGCCCAAGGCTGGAAAGAGGACAATGAATTCTGAACACTTTATATATTTTTAGTTTCTGACTGCTACCTGGATTTGCAGGGTAGCATTTTTTTACTCACTACTTGGGTGTTACAAAGACAACTGTGTAAATATCTGTGTGGCATTTTTGAATGTAGATGTATACATTCTTTACAGAATGCTTTATATTTCTTCTTCAGTTTACAGGTAAACCATTGAAGAGAGAATCTGTCAATATATTGATGACAAAAATCTTGATTACTCTTAATAATACTCTTTTTCTGAAACAAGATGGCATGTGCTGAAAATAAACTAGTTTTTTTATGCAATAGTAGCACTTTTTGACTGGAGATAACTTAACTTGAACAATGGTTTTTTTCCTTAAGTGTTTATGCGTTGCCAATTAAGCCGATTACAAAGAGGACATGCAACAGATGAGTGGTTTCAACTCAGTTCCCATGTACCATTAAAGGGTATAGAGCCAGGATCTTTGCGTGTTCGAGCACGATATTCGATGGAGAAGATCATGCCAGAAGAGGAGTACAATGAGTTTAAAGAGGTATGAAGTTGTTTAACTTTCCTTGGTTTATCTCTCAAAACTCATTTTGTTGTTTGTTTGAAACAGATCTCAGTAACACTGGTTGACATCATTAAATAATATTTACAGTGACATCTGTCGCTACAGATGTGTGATAACAGTTTTTCCAAAGCTGTTACATGTTTGGAAAAGTTTCTGAATATTTTAAAATTCTGTTTTCCTTTCAGCTTATACTCCAGAAAGAGCTTCATGTAGTCTATGCCTTATCGCATGTTTGTGGACAGGATAGGACACTGTTGGCTGGCATTTTATTGAAGATTTTTCTTCATGAAAAGCTTGAGTCCTTGTTGTTGCGAACACTAAATGACAGAGAGATAAGCATGGAAGGTACTGTACCAAATTACAGTTTACTGGAAGTCTGGGCAGATGGGGAGGGAAGGTGTTTTTTTTTCCTTCTTCTTTACTTACGACATATATCAAGGTGTAAAGACAGTATGTGTTCCTCTGCTTTTCGTTGCCTCTCTTAAATTTTTGCTTTGCTGTCTTTTTTTTTTTTTTTCAGATGAAGCTACCACCTTGTTTCGTGCCACCACTTTAGCAAGTACACTTATGGAGCAGTATATGAAAGCCACAGCAACAAGTTTTGTTCATCATGCACTGAAAGACTCTATATTAAAGATAATGGAGAGCAAGCAGTCCTGTGAGGTGATACCTAGAACTATGTTTGTAAAGATTTTTGGTTTGTTGGCACAATTACCTACTGGTTGTTATGTTTGCATTAAACATTAGCTTCAGAGACATTTATTAATCTCTCAGAAATAAGTCATCTACATGAGAAATACAGGAACTGAATTAATTAAGAAATTATTTTTTTTTCCTTGATGTTGGATTGAGCAATATTTGTCATAGAACTTTTTAAGGTTTTTAATTAACATTTCTTTAAATAATGCATTTATTCTTTGCCAGTTGTAGGCTGTTCCGTAGCAGTTACTAACCTAAGTAACTTGTAGTAAACTCACAATATTGTAGAAGTCAATGTCTAAACTTTAGTTTTGATTTGAAACTTCCTGATGTTAAATGATTGTTACTAATCCTGAAACTGTTGTTTTTAAAATGACCCTCCTAACTTCTGTGTTTCACTCTAATTGTGGAAAGGATGAGAGCCCTTAGAAATTTGGATTGAGAGACAAGAGGTCGTGCAGATGGATAGTGGTGAATGTCTGAGCTGTTAAAAGCCTAGTATGTTAGAACTTAAAACGGTTGTTTCTTCACAGTTCCTGACTAGCCATTGAAATAGACTTGTGAGTTCTGTAACACGTGTGCAGCAGTAGAATATTTATTGTACTCTGAAGTAGTATTCAGTGTGTAATATTGTGGAACTACATGTGTAGTTCTACTTAGGAGAAGAAATTAAATATTTTTCTCTTTTTTTTTTTTTAGTTAAATCCCTCAAAGTTAGAAAAAAACGAAGATGTAAACACTAATTTGGCACATCTACTCAGTATACTTTCAGAATTGGTGGAGAAAATATTCATGGCTGCAGAGATACTGCCTCCGTAAGTTTGCACTTTTCAGTTCAGGTTTGTATTTGAAAATTCCCAAGAGGTCAGGGAAGAAGAACAATAAAACTAATCAATCTCGTATTTCCACAAAAAATATAGCAGACAGACAGACAGACGCACACACACACACAAAAAGATTATTACAAATTCTTTCCAGGCTTCCTCCTCTTGAAAAGAGGTGGAATTATTAACAGCATATTAAAAACAGAAGCAGGAAATAGTAGAATGATACCATGCTATGATTGCTTCTGTGTGCAAGGGAAATGCAGAGATAATTTTTTTCAGTTGCTAAAATAACTGGTGCTCGTAGTTTAGATTTGACCCATGCAGTAAAAAAATGATGGTACTAGCAGTTTTCTTTCACTGTGTCATTAGCTTTTAAAGTAAACAAAATGCTCAATTTTGAGATGGCAGAGTAGGACAGAAGTGATTGCTGGCAAGGTTAGCACTAAAAACTGCACTCGTCTTAAGTGTATGATGCAGCTCTCAACGTTTTCTGAAATACACCACAATTTTCCTATTTTTTTGAATGGGAGACTATTGTTGTGGTAACTCTTAAACACTTAACCCTCATTTATGGAAAGAATTATTGTTTAGTTAAGATGATACACATTTGGAAAAAAAAAAACACATCAAAATTGTCTTTTTTAAAGGAATTGTGTATTAATGGAGGTTTTTCCTTGCCATTTAGAAATCTTTTTAATATAACTTTATAAATTTGGAAATTGACTTTTTATTAATTTGTTAACTTAAAAATTAGTTTAAGTTAAAGCCTATATCTGAATTATAAAGTAGAATTGATAATAGTAGTGCATCAAGGAGGAAACTCATCTAGGTCCTTTCTGACCAGCTTCTTTGATCCTCTACGGTTAATGAAATGAGTAATTAGCTATTCTTTTTGCAGGACGTTGAGGTATATTTATGGGTGCCTACAGAAGTCAGTTCAAAACAAGTGGCCAGCTAATACCACCATGAGAACCCGAGTTGTTAGGTAAGTTACTTGTCACTTCATTCTGAAGATAATGTTTTCAAGTCTTGTTACAGACATACTTCAGTGTGCTTATCTGAGCTTGTTTCAATGACAAAACTGTATAGTACTGACGTAGGTTACAGCAGCATTTAAGATGTTTGTGATGCTGAGGCATGATATCCCAATGAAGGATTATGATCTTGCTCTAAGAATCATGTTTGTAGAGGCTTGACAGAGTAAGATCATGTAGTAGAGAGGTCAGTATAGGGTTACTCAATAGTTTTCACTTTGAATTTACTTGTGTTTTGACAAGTTTTACCAACTAATCTAAAATAGCAATTTCCCTTTCCACGCTGAGAAAGAAGAACTTCTCTCAAAGCAGTAGTTAACCTTTGTGATACCTGTAGAGAGCAGTGACCTCTGAAGATCATGTTTCTGTCATATGCCATCTGGGAGGACTATGCCTTACCTCCACTGAGGTACTGTCTGCGTTGCGATACGTAGTTGTCTGTGTCAGAGAAGCCTCCCGGGCAATGCAATACACAAGTTTCTCCTCTAGCACTGCCTGTTGCCAGTGCAGGTCACACAAAAATCCTTGACAAAGATGTGATCTTGACACTGTTTTTTTAAAGCTGCTGGGACTTTTAAGGGCCACATCTTTCTCTTTTTTCTGCAGTGTCTGGCAATCATATGTTTTGCCAAGGTTAATCTCCCATGGAGGGAGTCTTTCAGAGAATTTGTCTTTGGCTTGTGCTCGTCATTTTGACGCCGGAAGCCTTACGTCATCCAGGCTACCGTGTCGGGGCATTGTCTTCAAAGGGAGGCTGCCTTTCCTGTGAGAGCCCCTCTTACTTTGAGGGGCAAACCTATCGGAAGGCTGCAGAGCTCAGCAGCAAATAGCGTATCTCTTTCTCTTCCTCCCTAGCTCCAGAGAGAACCCTGTGCTTTTCCTTAGGAGACACAGTTCACATTCAGGGTTTTCCAGAGGTCTCCACTGGGTGCCATGTAATTATGATTGGATCCCTTGCTCTTGTGATGTTAGTCTTCACAAGTGGATAGTAGTGATTTCCCTCTAGAGTAGAGGTTCACAGCCTTCAGTGATGATTAATATCTTTTATTGCACTGGTTTTGGTCCAAGAATGATTAAATATTCAGAGGCAGATGAACAGTTTTTAGATGTCTGGTTATCTTTTCTACTAAATCAGTCAGGAGGTGCTGCCATTTCTCTCGGATTCTAAAACTCCCGTGTAGATACTGACTCATTCTTAATTTAGGCACCTTGACTAGGGTAAGAAGCACCAAATCATCTGTATCAGCAAGGTCCATCCCTGGATTCATACCTCATCAGCCTTCAGCTTTGGGTACTTTAAAAGACGAGTTTGTATATATGCCATGAGTTCAAAGTTATTTACTTCCTCATAGCTTTAAATTCATATCATAGAAAATATTTTAGCTTCACAGAGGGCCAAGAAGTCTTGTCTTACTCATGGTTTCTCGAGAAGTAAGAAACATCGGTAACGGTATATATTATGTGTCTTGCACATAGGAAAAGTATGTTAGCCTCACTAAAATGTGTCATTTTCAAGTAATGGGGACATTATCATCCCCGTGTATCGCAGCAGGCAAGGTCCCCTTCCTTCTCTTAGAAGTGGTCAGCTTTCGGCATTGCTGTAGTGAGAAGCAGTCTGCTGGTAGTGTCCAAGCACTCCAAACAAAATTAAAGATGATTTAGATTGCTTTAGTTGGTCCATATGTCACTTCATTATGTAGGAATTGACTGGAATTGAGGTTAACCTGAAGTGGATGTTTTTACTTCTGCTCTTGACAGAAAGTTAGATTTTTCTCATGCTGTTGAAGTTCTCATGCTGTTCTGCGTTTCTGCTAAATGACTTCCTAGTTCTGCAGTCAAAACAGGGCAGTTTTTTCCCCAGTTTTCTATATGGCAGCAATTACTTCAGGGAGGAAAGTGGCAGATCCCTGACTATTTTTCTACTGTAGCATCCTGTCATAACAGGCTGCCCAGAGAGGTTGTGGAGTCTCCTTCTATGGAGACATTCAAAACTCGACTGGACGTGTTCCTGAGTGATGTGCTCTAGGTGGCCCTGCCTTGGCAGGGGGGGGTTGGACTAGATGATCTTTCGAGGTCCCTTCCAACCTCTATGATTCTGTGATATGGATGGACTTAAGCTGACCTGAGGCTGTGTTGCTGCCAAAGGAGAGGTTCCCTTTGCCCACTGTTCCTGCACTGCTCCTTACGTTGGCTTAGGGGATGGGTACCTTGCCATAGCAGACTTTAGAAAACCAAGCACTGCGCATTTTTGAAGCCAGTGTGGTCTGAGATTGGCTTTACAATTGAGTTCTTCCCACGTGGTTTCAACTGTTCACCTTAATTGGGAAATCAATATGCCTATTCTTTCAGCTTTTATCATAGTAGAAGTCGTAGCATGATATTCTTACTTTGTTAACGTATTCACAGAGCACAGGCTGGTTGGTTGGTGTCTGTCTCAAAGAGATTCCATGCTAACTTGAATCCTTAAAGACTACGCGATTTTACATTCATTCTCTAATTTTATTGAACAAAATACAATTTTCTTCCCATTTCAGTGGCTTTGTTTTTCTTCGACTGATTTGTCCTGCTATCCTGAACCCAAGGATGTTTAATATCATCTCAGGTGACTATATGCTTCAGATTGAATTCATACTTCATACAGTAGTAGGCATGAAATTAGTGTCTAATGTAGCAAAATATGAATTTTTTTTGAACGCTGTGTCCAAAGCCATGTTACCCACATCACTTGGCTGACTTGGTAAGGCAGTTAGCATATGCTTTTTCACCCTCTAAGGTTAGATTGAGGTTATCCCTAATGTCGTTTTGAAGTCCAGAAAAATATTTGCTGTGGCATTTAATAATATAATTTTTAGTTAGCGATGCCTAGCAATGTGGAATATACTCTTAGCGGTGTGAACAATGTGTGTGTGATCTTCAGATGTCACTTTGAATACAATGTAATGCCAAAGTTAATGGCTGAAATTCAGTGGTATATCTTAAATGATTTATAAAGGTGAAAATGTGTCTGCAAAGCGTGGAATACCTTTGCGTGCCTAGAAAGTTATGCTTGAATAACTTGTTTGGACGTTCTTCTTAGACAGCTTCCATTGGAGAAGTTTTTGACTCTTTAAGTATAGTCCATCTCCAATTGGGAATCTTAAAAGTGGGAAAAAGAGAGGGGGGGTAGCGTTTGGAAAGGGTGAGTTGTGCAGACTTGAGATGGTAATTTTGGTCAACTGCAAGGCCATCGATAGCAGAGCTCCCATGGGCTTGCCTAAGTGAATGTTCTCACCACGTAAAGTCTTACCCATTTTATTGATGCTTCCTTGGTTGAGTGCATCCAGAGTAGTTAACTGAAAGCAAGAACGGGATCGCAGCGCTGCTGTGCTGGCCTGTGGCACATTGCTGGCCGATGTCAGTGGTCTCCCCAGCAGCTCCCGGGGTGCCTGGGAGGTGGCGCACAGCAGGGACCGCATCTGGTGCGGTGCCGGCGTGGCGCTTTCCTGTTGTGAAGCTTTAATGGTGAGGGCATGGATTATCCCATGGCAGTGGCCTTGAGAAATGTTTGTGGGCATTTTTAACTTAACTGCTGTGGGAGGAAAAAAGAAGAGCCACAAACTACAGAAAACTCTAGTACTAAACTTAAAATACTGGGACATCTGAGTTGCTTGGTTCAAAAAGCTTGCATGCGTTGTATTTCATCTTTGTTTTCTGTTGTTTTTTTCTTGACAAAGATGACGGCAAGCTAGAGGGCATTTAGTTTGCACTAGCCATTGCTCCTTCCTCCTTCCCTCCCTAGCAGTTCCTTTGTGTTTACCAGTAAAATGCTGATTTGGAAATAGGAGGAAATCAGAAATCTGATTCAGAAAAGCGTTTTTTCTTTATTCAGAGAGTTCTTAAGACAATGTACTATGCTTTCTATTGTCTCTCTTCAAGCTATACTAAATGGGAAGGGCTGTGTCGAACAGAAAGTTTCTTTCTCTCACCCAGTAATCGTTTCCATACATGCTTTGGAGAAAACATGTGAGAAACATGGCCTGGTACACAGTGATCCTCTCTTTAGGATTTTATTTTCTTCAGGTAGTTTGGAAGTTAGGTACCTCCTAACTTGGGTTGCACTGTGTCTGCAGGTGTAAAAAGTTACCTATAAATTCAAGTAATCCCTTTTAAGCCTGTCCGTCAGTGTTCAAGTCCTACTCATGGACATCCAGCTAATATTCTTGACTGCTGCTAAGGTAAACTTACAGACCCTGTGTAGGGCTTTTAGAGCTGATCAAAAAAAAAGGGATGAGACAGTCCTTTGGAAGCAAAGCTTCCAGCTTACCTTCTTCCTGTAACAGAGGAAAAAAGTACTCTGAAGGCTGAGTGTACAGGTGCGGCTCACTATCAGCAGCAATCCCGTCATCTCGACAGCCGTGACTGAAAATAAATCTGTGTTTCAAAAGTTAGAGCCTTCCTTTGAGTAAAGTAATTCAACTACTTAGATCATTTCTAACCTGAAGTTCCAGATCAAGGCTGGTGAAGTTTTCCAGCGTTGCTGCTTCAGAGGCTTGTACTGCACCAAGCACTAGAGATGGCGAGCAACTGATACTGGCTGCATAGCTCCAGCTGTGCAAGAAAAATTGGAACTTGTTTTTCAGTGGGTTTCAGAGGGGAAAGGGAAGAAAGAACAACAAAAGATGCAGGTAGACAGTGAACAGCATATAATATTCTTAGGAAGAGTTAAAAAATTTAGAGCTTAGTCAATTTTGAAACACTTCAGACCTGGCTGTCAACCTGGCCACTTACTGTAGCTGGAGGGTTAAGATACCACTGGGTAATACCGCTTGGGGTAAAAGGAATATTTAACTGACAGAGTGGGTAATGTAAAGTGTTAAGTCTAATGTTTAGTTCAGCAAGTGACACTTATTTCATGGAAATACAAGCCATGATTGCATCTAATATTTGCTCTGGTTTTCTGCTGCCAGTAACTTAAAGTATAATTTGTGTAACTTGTCAGAGCCCACTTACGTGGGTATACATAAACAAGGGAAAAGGTAAACTTGCTTTTTTTTTTAATTCTAAAGTTAAATTAGGGTTTTCTTATTCTAACATCAAATAATCCTCTTTTCAGCAAAATTGTTTAATTTTATGAAAATGTTTCTTTCTTTACCTGACTCTTACTAACACCACTTTATTTTCCATATTTGTTCTGTATGCAACTATTACACAAAATCGCTTTTTTATATTAGTGTATTTTTGTGGACATTACTAAAGCAACAGAAGTTTTACTTCACCAAATGAAATCTTGCACATGCAGTCCTGTTAAAATATTAAAAATATTTTATTCCATGAAAAAAACACAAACTGGAGAAGAGATTTACTTTCATGTGACTGCTGTTCCTTTTAAATAGAATGGCCAGTAACTCTCTACTTTGTATTCCTGCCAGATTCTCCTTCCCCCACTGCTGCAAGAACGCTGACGCTGGTCGCCAAGTCTGTGCAGAATTTAGCAAATCTGGTTGAATTTGGAGCTAAGGTGAATATAATTTTACACACACAAAACAGCCTAAAACTATCTTTCCAATACTTTTCAGTGCTTCCATTTAATACGTGAAAAATCTGTTGCTGTTTTCTTGTGCAAAGCCCAATGACATCACCTTTTTGTCCTCATCAGCCAGGAGGCCTTGTTGCTACAATTTCTTCTGTCCTGAACAGGGTGTTGGTCTGAACTAGAGCAGTAGCATAAAGTCTGGTCAAACTGGGAAGAGGCGCCATGATCATTTGAGAGGAAGTGATTTAGAAACTCACATTAATGACTTGGTGCATCCCATGAAGAATTTTGACCTGGTAGTAGGAACGCCAGCAATGGTCTGTTAAAATAATTGATGAACAAATGACCATGCATACCAGTAGGTGTTACAGAGCATGGTGCAACCATAGATTGATGCTACAAGAACACCAATAAACTCAGCAGGCATCTCTTCTAAAGACAGTGGAGGAAGTTTGCAGAGCATTCGTTTTTCAGTTTGCAACAGAAAAGGTAGCAGTCGTACGCCGGTATTTCCTACGTTAGAGGGGAGAAGCGGGAGAGGAAAGGCAGGCGGCCAGCCCACCACAACAGTATCTGTGTCAAAAAGACAACGGAGAATTGCTAGAGCAGGAGTCCGTTGGATGGGAAAGAATCAGAAGGATAAATATTCTGTCTTAGATATATGACGGGAGCTTTTTTTTTTTGCATTTCCGTTGATTATTTGGTGTCAAAAGGGAGGCATCTTTCAGTAGTATTGGTGTGCTTCTGTACGCAAACTTGAAATGCGTTCCACACACATTTCTACTTACATGTCGCAATTAACTTTCAGAGTGAGACTGCTCAGGCCTAGACACTCAGTTTTGTTATAGATTATCCAATTCTGAAACAAATGAAGAACTGCCAACCTCCAACTCTTCGCCGTCCTCTGCTTTCACCCTGCCTTTACTTACTCCTTAGGTTGGTGTGTTCTGTGGTAGAGCACTTCAAACCACCCCTTCTACCCGTACTCTTTTCCATATTGCTAGGCATAATTCGTGCTGTAAACCAAGCTTTCAGTGAAGTTTCTGTTGTAACACCAATAGAATGTCAGCAACTGGTCCGTCTCCGTTCCCAGGCTGAAAAATAAATCTGTTTACTTCAGGATGATGGAAGTGACTTCAGGCCAGCATGATGAAGTTATTTCTCTGACACACCTAACTTGGCATGTCAGCATTACTGACAGAACAAGAATGAGGGCACTTACTCTGATCATGCCTTTGAAAGCAGAGCATTTGTTCGTTGCAGTTAGGTATCGAAAGCCATTCATCTTAATGCAAATTTATGTCAGTATGCATGTATAAGAAAAATTCTGAGTCTTCTGAATATAAGAAAATGCCAAATTCTGCAGTCTTTTGACTGGCCGCACACCAGGCATTAAAGATTTGCTTGGAAAAAACAAAATCACTCCATATGACGTTTGGCAATGTCATTTGTCTCGACTGCACTGTGTTCATGTCAGGTATGACAACTACCTTGGCACTGATTTGTTCTAATGAATACTTCTAAAATTTGCTAGGAGCCATATATGGAAGGGGTAAATCCATTCATCAAGAGCAACAAACATCGCATGATCATGTTCTTGGATGAACTGGGGGTAAGTCGTTAAAAAAGATCTTTACTAGAAGTTACATAGCAGTGTTGTAAACGAAAATTCTTTACGTTTTTTATTAACTAGCTCAAAAATGCATCAGCTCCCACACAATTCTGAACACTTGTTACTGAATAAACTGTTCTTACGCACGTGTAGAAGCTGCAAATTGCTGGCCTGTCACGGAATTAAAACTGTCAAGTGTCGTCTCAGACTTTATTTGTTCAGTGCCTCCGTAGGTGTGAGGAGCTCAGGTAGATTTTATAGCTGTGAGGATTAGAAATTTAGGCCAGAAATAGAAATCTTTAAAAATAATGTTTTAAAGCAAAAATTTTTAAATACAATTTGTCATATGATTTTATTTTATGCTTTGAAAGCCACTAGGCTGAATTTCAGTTGTGCGCTACCAGCGTGTCACTGCGCGCATTCTAGGTATTGTAGTTTGAAAGTGAACTGCAGTCACTGTGTCCTTTTAAACTGTTACTGGTTTGCGTACGATAGCTCTAACAGGAGTTAAGTCCTCATGTTATACACGTGTATTTTTAAACCAAGAATTCACTTTAAAAAACAAGGTGAAAAAAATGAGCCAAGCCTCCTGAACTGATCCCTTAAAAGTGACCTAGTAAACATCTCAGAATATTTTTACAGGATACAAAAATGAGTGTGGCATTCGGGTACGTTGCCATTCGTCACCCTTTCCTGGTTAATTTGCAACTTCTGCATATTACGATACCGGAGTTTTCCTTAAGTGACAGATTTTGCCTGAGATCTCTGAAAACTCTTGGTTTGAAAATAACTGCTGGATTATCTGCTGCTTTAATTACAACAGTATTGTTTTATGACCAGTGTAATGAGTTGCTTGATAGTTGCTCAATTTTTGTTGCTGCTGTTCTCTCTCTCATTTAGATTGGGGGGAAAAAAAAAGCGCCTAATGGATGGATTCCCCCTGGTGTTGGGGAAGGTTACAGGTCTCTACATGCAGTAACTCTCTGGTCAGCTCCACGGTAGCATAGCAGTACCAGATCTTTTAGTAAAAACCCTTCTAGCAGGCGCAGAAGTTGTGGTACGCTGATAAAGCATGTGCTTTTGGAGAGGAGGAAATACGTAATTCCTAGTAGAAAGGGGGACTGGAGGCTCGCTGGGAAGACTAACCTTGCTCGCAGTGCAAAATGCTTGTGTCAGCAGAGCTGTAACTTCTCTTCCTCTGCGCCCTAACCTTGCTCTCGTCTCTTCTGTTGAAGAATGTTCCTGAGCTTCCAGACACTACAGAACACTCTAGAACTGACCTGTCTCGTGATCTGGCGGCCTTGCACGAGATCTGCGTGGCACACTCGGATGAACTCCGGACCCTCAGCAACGAGCGAGGTGTAATGCAGGTAAGCGAAAAAGGTCAGCAAACGGTACAGCGTGTCTTGCGTCACTCCTTCATACCAGGATGCTTTTCTGCTGTTTCTGGCTAGCTGTACAACTGATAAACATTGTAAAATACATGCATTTCACCAGCAGGTTATCAGCTGTAAAGGTAAGTACTTAGTCCATAGTTTTGTCCCTTCGTGCAACAAAACCTATGAGGTTTGGTTTTTTTAGTTTCCAGAGTAACTTTTAGTTTCTACAGGAAGCCCACAAAATGGCTGTCTCCTGATGGGCTCTCTGGGTCATTAGTTTTAAGATCTTGGTTCTTCTCTGTTGAGAGCTACATTTACTTTGGTTAGCTTTCTATTTAACCTCCCATTTCTGCTTCCTGATTACCTTAGTAAACAAGCACAGCGAACTCTTCCAGCAAACCCCGCGGCATGGTAGCAGTACGCTTTCGTAGCCTCCCTGTTAAACCACAAAGCAGCAAAAACATCTGTGGGTGGAGAGGCAAAGTTTGTAACGCCGGTTTAGACTTCCATTTTTAAAGTAGTGTCTTTCTGACCAGGGAATCGGCTGGGTTTTTGGTTGGTTTGAGTGTATTTTCAACTACCCAGTAGCAGGCCTGACAGGCTAATGCTGAAAATACTTCTCAAGCAAGACTGTTCCGCTTCCAGGTGCTAACGTATGGTTTTACTGATTCTCTTTCTACAGCACGTTCTTAAGAAGCTTTTGGCTATTACAGAACTGCTTCAACAAAAACAAAATCAGTATTCAGTGTCTAATAACATCAGGTAGCAGCCCTCTACCTGAATTCTGCATGGATCCAGCATGCCCAACCTGGCAACTCACACCAGTATCACTTTCTTCTTGCTCTTGCCAAAAATAGCACACCCTGTCACGTTCCCAGTGATGTGTGAACTATGCAAAAAGAAAACAAAGATCCTGTTGGTGAACGATTGTACCAGCAGCTTTTTAAGCTATCTGTGCAGGACATTTGCACTTTCTTTTTTTCCACTTGGAAACGGTTTTCACAACCTCTGAGCCTTGGTGTACAGTTCACCTTCCGCAAAGAAAATGCTGTGACTGTGTCCTGAACTTAGAGAATTAATTTCAGCACCTCTGATTGCCAAAGTTTTTGCTGTCTTTTTGGAAAAGAATTATCAACTGACATGAAAAGAAATGCGTTGACAGCTACGTATAACTGGATAACATTTCTTACTGTAATTTCTGACTGGTTACAATGATAACGACTCTGACTGTTTCAACCACTTTAACTTGTATTTACAGTTTCCAGAATTTGATGTTATGGTAGGAACAATCTTTACTGTACACTTTTTATACCATGCTGTTTCTCTTGCTGGAATCATGTTGAAAGAGAATATGCGGAATGGGTCTCGTCAGCTTTATTTTTTGATGTGCCACTGATTCAGTCTGAATAGTTCTTCCATCAAGAACTGTATATCCAGATAAATCACAGTGCTTTTGTAAAATGTTTACAACAGTAAATAATTTGAACTCAGTAAATTTATTGATCATTGTATCAGACATGCATGCATTCATTAAACCATTTTATAAAATAGGTATTGGTTGGTCTTTTGTGTAAGTCTACCATAAATGTTATTTTTATAAGTGAAAATTAAGTTTTTAAAATAAATCAGCTGCAGACCAGCTCTTTATGGGAACTGCCTAACTTTGGCTGCTGTGGGTATTGTTTAGTGTCTGCACACACGATGTATATTGAAACGTTCATGCCACGTCACTTTTTTAGCATGAGTCCTCCGTGTGCCTCAATCTGTGCGTCTCTCTCACGGGGCGAGAAAGTAATGTTAAAACTGTTAAAAAAAAAAAAAATCAGCAGTAAAATGTGTGGTTGATTCAGGGGTACTTCAGCATCACTGTTTGTAATTTTTAATAAGGAATAAAAGGGTGCCAAGACTGACAAGACGATAATTGTGTAAGTGATCCTGTAGTGTGAACTCGGTTGTGCGCCCTTAGAACGTTTGCACGGTGCCTCCGGTCTGTCAGAGCTGTCACACTGACTGCTCTGCTTGTGCTTTCCCAGCAGTTCAGAACCCAAGCACACGGCTTACACCGTGTTAAGTCACGCTTCCGTCACTTGATCATGAAGGTGGTGTGCAAATGGTGTCAGGCTGCCACAGCGAACCTGTGATAGCTGCTTTTCTTCCCTGTCAGCTGATGGCCCTGGTATAGAAAGATTTTTCAGAAGCAGGGTGGATAAAGTGGGTTATTTTGTAGACTTAGTTGGCTGGGTGTAGGTAGTATAACGAACAGATTTCACTGGCCATTTATCTGTTACATAGAAAATGCAGCGATGAGAACTGAACCAGGAAATTCCCAGAGCTGCAGTCACGTGTGTGCATCATCGAACTGCTTGTGTTCTGAAACGCTGTGAAGAGGAAACGGACTGTGCTCTGTTTGAAAGACATCTGACTACAGGGGTTGGACTCGATGATCCTTATGGGTCCTTTCCAACTCAGGAGATTCTGTGACTCTATGATTCTACTTGGGAAGACTTTCAAAATACTCTTCTCAGTTGCTCCCAGGTCAGTCAGTCACAGCAACTTCATCTGAGGTCATCATAGAATCCCAGACTGGTTTGGGTTGGAAGGGACCTCAAAGCCCACCCAGTCCCGCCCCACTGCCATGGGCAGGGACAGCCCCCACCAGCCCAGGCTGCCCAAAGCCCCATCCAGCCTGGCCTTGGGCACTGCCAGGGAGCCAGGGGCAGCCACAGCTTCTCGGGGCACCCTGTGCCAGGGCCTCAGCACCCTCCCAGGGAAGGATTGCTGCCTCACAGCTCAGCTCCAGCTCCCTTCCTGCAGCTTCAGGCCCTTCCCCTTGGCCTGGCCCTCCCTGCCATGCAACCAGCCCATCTCCAGCTTCCCTGCAGGGACTGGAAGGCCACAATGAGGTCTCCCTGGAGCCCT
Organism: Psophia crepitans; assembly: GCA_013399095.1. Taxonomy (NCBI): domain Eukaryota; kingdom Metazoa; phylum Chordata; class Aves; order Gruiformes; family Psophiidae; genus Psophia; species Psophia crepitans. Next base: position 90,952 of record VWZZ01006129.1, read on the forward strand.
CTCCAGGCTGAACTCCCTCAGCCTGTGATGAGATCTGCAGATCACAGCTGGGCAGTAAGTCACAAAGGTAGGGTTGTTATTTTCCGTATCATATGTTGCTGCAGCCGTAGTACATTTGAGAAGAGCGTGCCAAGCGGCGTGTCGCTGCTTCAGCGACAAGCTTGGGCAGAGGGCGCGCACCCTGCTCTACAGCCGGTACGGGGCTGTTCACAGCTCTGCCCCAGCTTGCACTCGCCCAGTTCACGAATGCCCAGTTCGACCGAGGTGCAGGACTGCAGCACGGCAGCAGCCGAAGGCACAACCCCAAGCTGCTCCTGAACCAACACTCTCCCCCGAGTGACTGATTTCTTAAAGCAAACATTTCTTAGTAATGTTTGACCTTGAATGGATGAAGGTTTAATGGAACTACAACTAATTATTTTAGCAAAGTCACGTGCTTTATTGCAAAGATAATGAAAAGTGACAGAATAAACACCTTATGACAGAGAGTAAAGACCGTGTCCCAGCAAGGCTCACGCTTGACACCAAACCGTAGTTGCTGCAGTGGTAGGATTCCCTCTTCCGTCACCGTTACAGTGAGTCCACAAGATCGTCATCAGTCCACTCCTCCTAACGGAAGGGAGAAAGCCAACGCCTTGAGCGGCACATGGCAGCAGGTGCCGCTGCACACGCCGTCACAGTGACTTCTACATAATAATGCCAGTTTCTTAAACTCTCTAACGCAAATTACTTTTCACATCTCCGAACCGTGTCCACTATCGGTAACAGATGTAAATAGCATCTTCAAACTGATACTAAACATCGTGCCTGTCCACGTTACCTGACGGACAAGCGTTCTGGCCAGGACACCCAACGGTGCGTATCTTGCTCTGCTCCCACCGTGGCCAGCCCTGGTGAACTTGCCAGGCTAGCTCAAACTGGAAACAAGAATCATGCAAGGCCTACACAGAAGTTACTTGATGAGACGCACATCAGGTTCCCCTTCAGATTCTCATGACATGCCTGACCCAAGGTCACGGCCAACAACTGCTGAACAAGATGAAAGGGTATTTCCTTTCCTTGGGCTGCCCACGATCTGGATTTCCGCTCAGACTTGCCCCCACTGCTAAACACGAGCACGGTTAACGGAGCTTCTTCAAGTGGGCACTAATCTGCTGTGAGATTCCAGTTAAGTTTTGATTCCTGGGTTCGTTCGAAATGTTTCCTGCATGCCCCTCCCAAGCAGCACTGGCTCAGCATCTTGTGCAGGGATTAAAGCAGAAGTAACTTCGTCAAGTAATACATCAAGTGGAAAATTTCTTTTTCTGTATTTATTTTAGCTAGGAGTGGCTAATCCCAGAATGCGGGACCAAAAGCCTCCTGTGACTAAGCCCTGCTTCTTCCTTCTGCAAGCGTGCCGCAGTGCTTATCAAGGACACCACCACCCTCCCCTGCCAAACCCACCCCAAAAAAAAGATACGCTCTTTACGGCCAGGATTTAGTACCTAACAAGCATTCCATGAAGAGAAGACTAAACAAGATCTTAACTGGTGGTGACTAAGCCCTTCAACCTTAAAGCTAGTTATCCATTCCACGTCTTAAAAGTCATGGAGGCCCAGTCATCTTAGCAGCCCCCTTTTACCTCCTGTCTGAGGTTCAGCTGGTGCTTCTGCATTATGGGCAACAATGTAGAGATTTCCACCAGATCTTATACTGCAACCTTTTACTCGTATCCTGTGGGTTTTGTGGCTTCATCGCTTTGGCAGCTGCATCGTCTGTGCCCAACCCGTGCCCTGTGTGTTTCTTAGATCTTTTCACACTGCTGAGCCTCTCTACCAGTTACGGCACTGCTATTAACTTCCGCTGTAAACTGCTACATCAATGAACAAAATCTTGCAGACAGATTAGAACTGACTGTGCACGTGGACACTACTACAGCCTAATTACAGACAAAAATATCATTAAGATCAGCTGACTCCAGGATTAGTGAAGTCTCAAGGTACGAGCAGTACGCACACGCTGTAAGCTTTCAAAAAAAGTTAAGCACATTTTATATCCTGGCCAGCTCATATCTCCTCTTGCATGTGATAATTACTCAGAAAGGAAACCATACAAGTACGACACCCTTGGCAGTTCAGATATGTCAATATTTTAAAATCCTAAGTTTCAGGAACTGTTGAAGGTGTGCAAGAGCCTATTGTGAAATGCTGTAGGCTATGTGAATTTATTCAGTCAGTTTATACCTTTGGAAAAAGAATTGTGAATATAATACGAACCTCCAAAATCAAAACTGCCTCAAACCATAGCAGTGTAACTAAAATAAGATGCCCCCTCCTTCAAAATAAACTGGGGCGGCGCAGAAGCAAGTCTCCAGGGCTTAGTAGGAGCCATTCTCCAAGTCATTTTGTGAGAGCATGAGACTTCAGTTCAAAGTGTTCTTCACAAAGCTATTCCTCCTCCAGAATGTGTTCTCCAAAACTGCCAGTCAACATTACAACTGAAAGCTCCAGAAGGTGTTCAGACTAGATCCGAAGGACTACCTTAATTCTGTTTTCATTTGTTAAGTCACCCTCCTCAGTCTGTTTCCATCTTACTTATACTCCATCTTATAACCTGAGGTGCTAGCTGCCCATCTGGAATTTATGCAAGCCCTCCTAGCAAACTGGCTGACACAGACAGATTTAGTCCAGCAGCTGACTTCTGCTTTCTGCAAGAAGCCAAATAAAGTAAATGAAAACAGTTTAAAAAACGTTGGCCAGCTGAAAAAACTTCCGTGGAAGAAAGCCTCCTTGAGTATACTTCAGCATATACTCAAATATTTCATCCGCATTCTGAGGAGTGAGTTTCCACCTGCAGAGCGAGGATTTCTCCTCAAGTGTTGAGTTCCTGACCTTCCAAAACCTCCTTTCATCACAACATTCCAAATCTGTTTCACAGCTATTTCCCCTGACTAGCATCATGGAGTTTCCCACGCTGGAATTAAGTACTAATCTTCATGTTTTTCTATGGTTTGTCAAAAGACTTTCAGAACACAGGAGACCACTAGGAGGATGGCCTGTGTGTTCTCTCCCCTCCCCACGAAAGACTGGATTATTTAAGAATGCAGGCTAGTACGAACTCTGGCTCATTAAAAAGACAAAAAGCCACCCATACAAAAAAAAAACCCAACCATGTAAGAGAATATTAATAGATGGCGAAGTTTGTCTCAGCAACTATGTCGCTTTTGTCTTGGCAGTTAGAGTGGGAAAAGAAGTACTAGTACAACAGGTTTACTGACCTCATCCATTTTACATTTCTTTGTGACATATTCATCATCTTCATATCCTTTCCTCTTCTTCCTAACCCCAATACAGAAAAAAAGTGAAATGTTTAGGTATTTTTATAAGTCAGAGTCTCCTTATTTGGCCACAGGATTAGTTTATGCACATACTTGTCACATAAGCTACTGAAGCCTCAACTAACAGCTTGCTGGAAGTTCACAGTGGGCACTAAAGTGGAAAGGGCAGAAATAAAAAGAAAAAATCAGGAAGTCCTTTGCCATCCACATTAAGTCTTCAGAAGAAGTTCACCCTTTGCACAATTCTTGGTTTAATCACACAGTTTTAAAGACCTTGATTCTCATTACATATGACATCAAGTGGCCAGACCTTATGAGCCACCCAGGACTCCAGTTCTGTGTTACAAAATAAACAGCTTCCAGTGCAAATCAGCACAAAATGACATATTTACTTACTACCGCAAGCACCACTTCGAGCCTTGTTCTGAGCTTCCAGTAGACACAGAGTAAGCATGTGAACAGATTTAGATATCTTCATTTTCAATCACTCACACAGATCACACAAAGTTAACATTTCTACAGAACTGAGAAAGGCAGAAGTTTAACACATTAAAGAGTAAGTTTCTACTTACGCGTTTGCATTAAGTGAAAGCTCCGAGCTGTGACACTTCTCTAACTTCTGTTTTAGAACAGCAACCTCTTCAGGCCGTGGCAGTTCATATTTCTTTATGAGATTTTTCATGCCTACAGAGACAACAACACATCTCTAAGCAAATTAAATAATTTCTGCTCTACTTTGTGAATAACACAAGCTTATCAATCAGTAGTAGTACAGCTACTGTTATTGCTTACCCCTCATACTTAAGCTTGAGCCAACAATTTACCCTCCCTTCCCTCATTATTACAGGGGCACGGTACATTTTCAAGCAGCTTCTACTAGGGGAAAAAAAAAACAACAACATAAAAACCCCAAAACCCTACCCCAAAAAAATAAAAAAAATATCAAAATGGTACTCAGAAACAGAATCTACGCAGTTTTGAAGTTCAGACTTTTGTAAGGTTTTGAAAGCATCATATGTAGATTTTAGAAAGACTCCAAAGACACTACAAGGCAACTACAAGACACTACAAGCATATTGCAAATATCTGAGACAAAAAGCTTACCAAGTAAAATCCGTGTATGAGTCAATGCAAGCATTAGACATGCAAAGCATTAACTCCTCCCCAGCTCCCAAACTGCTTGCTCACAAAACCTCCTGTCCCACATAGCACTCAAACTTTAAATGATCAAAGATTATGTATCTAGGACTTAACAACCATCTAACATCCGAGGATTGTAACATCAAGGTACGGCAGAAGCTGAGCACAGGGAATTACACTGAAACAAGTCGTTAGCATCACTGATTCTGCATTATCTCCAAGTCAGTTATAATAATGTAAAGTTCACTTTACTCTGCTAACCAGCTTCAAAACACACAGGGTTTTTACTTTTGGGGTTTTTGCATACAGAATTGCACCTCAGTCTTAAAAAAACAATAAAAAAAATTTTTTTCAGTCTTGTTAAGAATACAACTGAAATTTACAGCTACTCTGCAAGAAACAAGACTTCTTCCCCTACCACCAGTTCTCTGCAAACTAGTCATGTACACATGCTTCAAAATTTCCTTCCAGACACTGTATGTTTACAGAAAGAGCTGCCTTTGGACTACAGCTACCTTCCAGAACAATGCCAGTAAGGAACAAGTGATCCACTGCACCCCGGCAATGGAAAACTGAAGACTGGATTTGTTAGCAGGAAGAGAAAGGGAAGAGCATCTTATGTTTTATAAATTCAATTTAAACTGAATTTGTAGACCCTGGTGACAACACCATTTCATTCACTGCTCAAGTCAGCGTAGTCAAAGGACTGGATTTTTAATGCTACCACTCTCCCATTTTAAATACATATATTAGCTTAAAGCATTAAATAACTTATTACTTACTGGAAGTATCATAGCCTAGCCTTTTAATTCAATTAAACAAACATAATGATCAGTGTACGACTTACCCCATTATCTTTGCTAAACGATGCTAGCATTCTTAATATTTATATACATGTATATATTCTCACACTAGCAAGCCTAAACACCTTTTGAAACATCTTTATAACTGCAAAACAGAAGTACAAATCCTGGCAGATCACTGGACATTAATCATTTAGCGTAGAAAAGGTACCCTCTGGTGGCAGAAGTAATTACGTGCAGGCCTGTGCCTGCAGCTGTAATTTTGAAGTCACAGTGACTGAAGACAGTCATTTCATCCTGCCTTAGAAAAACCATTACCTAGTTCCCAAAACAGATTTCTCACTCTTGAGTCAGCAACAGACTACAGCACTTATGTTTTGAGAAGCATCACGCTCTTTGCCTTTTAATTTAATCTGTTTATATCACAAGAACCCTTACATCCGGGTGTCAGGAAGTTCACTCTACTGCCAGTGTTTTATTTACTCACCTTATGCCAGCCCTGAGGTGAAGGAAACCATCTGAAGCACACCTTTCTGCTTCAGTTGTTTGGAAAAAGCTAATTTTCTGACTTTAGAGATACCCCTTATCATATTTTTTTCCTCAATGCCTACTTACATTTCATGCAATCTAGTAGCTTGGCTAAGGATGTTCTGTCTTCTTTCAGCATAAGACTTTCTGATAAATAACTGCAAAGAGACAAGGAAGAGTAAGTTCTTAAAGTGTCATAAACATTTGTGGTAGCTACCACTAGTTAATATAACATACATTATTCATTATTTACACCTGCTGGAGCTTTATGATTAGACTTGGTAAGAACACTTTGATTATGTAAGTACTATGAAGCGATGAAAAGGAAAATCTGTCACTTGCAACGTTCTTCTGTAAGAACGTGAAGGAACTAATCCCTGGCCACGTAAAAAACCAAAGTTCCAACACTGCAGAGTCAAACATTTGTAAGTAAGCCCTGCCAAGTTAAGTCAACTTACACTGAAGATTCTATGACGTGCCATACTAACATCACACTGTCGCACAGTGACTGCTGGAAAAGCAAGTACTACAGAAGAGCAGTCTTCAGACAGACCAACAGAGAGCAGAGGTTGCAAGATGAGACGGCTTCTGTTGATAGCTGAAAGTGAATCCCAAACGGTCTTACAGAGTCTCTCAATCCATTCCTCTTCCCTCAGAGATTCAGCTTCCTTTTAGTAAGAACGTTACCACATGCACACACCACCCGGGTAAAACCCCAACGCACGGGAGCAACAATCCTCACCCTGATCCAGAACAAGCAGCTGGTTTTATCCCTTCCTGGGAAGTGCACTTACAGATAGATTACAACAATCCAAAGACTCTGAAGTGCATGAGTCTGCTCTGTCTCTGTTAACTTCACACTCATTCAGCAGACGTACGCAGCCCCATCAGTTGCAGCTCCCAGACTGAGCCACCAGCACCATGAAGATGGTAATTACTGTAAGTGAAGAGCTGCTCTGTCCTTTTCGCTGCACTTCCAGAGCTCGAACTTTAGAGTATTGTTTAACCTTGTGCTGACACCAGAACTGAAGGCTAATTCGGAGCCACCTGTTTGCCAGAGCACACTGGCACCTGTGTTCTTCCTGAAGCTCTAACCTTTTCAAAACTCACATCGTGGGACCGACAGGTTTTCAAATCTAAAAAAGTTCCTCCGCCCCACCTACTCACAGGTCCACAAGACCCGAGCTGCAGCACTACCTTCTCTCAGGTCCAGCAGCTCAAACTCAGGTAAAACAGTAAATGTAACAAAAAGATTAAAGCAACTGTATGGGGCAGACAGGCGACAAAGACTGGAGTTCTTCACGAATACGCAGAGGTAAAATTCACACGCTATCTACAAATTATTCTAAATTATTTTTGTAAGCATGCTTTTCTGAATTTTGGCACAAGTGGTACAGCATGTAAGTTCAGGAATGACATCAACAGGTTTCAAGTTATAGTAAGCACCTGAACATTTTTACACTATTCTCAGAGGACAGTGAACCCTGCAGAGGATACTCCCACCCTGCCTCATTCTTTTAGGACAAGAGAGATCTGAGATTCATTTTGCATTCAGCATCAGCCCTTGCGCCTGTAGGCATGACACTCCAGATACAAAACGCTCACACAGAGCAGCATGTGATTAAACCACCCCAGATATGGCTCCTCACAACAACTACTCCCGTTGGTTTTCTGAAGAAAATAGTACGTTTTGTCCTTCAAAAAACCCAAACCAAACAAACAGCGTCTCAGCAATGCTACCCAGGTGTTTGATAATGCCTTTGCAAACACCAGTGGCGCGACCACAGAAAGGTAAGACGGGACTGATTTAACACAGCACCTTATCGTTAATCTGTTTCTGTTAATCCGCTTCCACGGAAACGGAACAGACAAATACAGCCCTTAGTTTCCATAAGCCTAGTAGCTGTCAGTTCAGTATAACTTCATGACTCTGTAGGCTTAGATACTTCACAGTTCTCATTATTTTTCCTTTAGGTGTTTCATACTCTCAGTTTCCACTGTATTTCCACTTTCTTCACTCTAATCTTCAAGATGAGTCTGAAATTCCTGTTCTGTTCTGATTGAGGCAAAGTCGTCAGTTTGAAAAAACTTTGTTTCTTCCTCCAAAGGAATACAAACTCCAGACACCAACTAATTGCATTTAACACCTACTTTTTGGAATACAAACAAACAAACACCAGTATAGCTTCAGTTTTGAAACATACTTAACATGCCAGAGTGTTAACAACCAGTAAGTACACACTTCTACTAATTAAGAATGTCTAGAACAAATTATACAAGATGCAAATAAACCATTTCAGTCGTATCTATAACAGAACAGAAAAGACTACCTTTCCATATTAATTCCTGCTCTCGAACCACTAGATAATATGGCAGTGAGAGCTATCTGTGAGGGAGTAAAAAGCAGATATGCATCTGTCATAGCCACTCGATTGAGGAAGTCATCAGCTGTTTTCCTCAAAACTTCAGGATTTTCCAGCATTGGATAGCGAGTCTAAAAAAATAAATATTTAGGAAAGTAAGTACCTGTCCCTTGTCTTCTGGTTCGTGAGGTCAGAACACACAATTTAACAGTATTTCGTAAAGCTAAAAAGTAACAGGCCGTCTTCTTATTCCAAAAATAAATCTAAAGTGCTTAAAGACCACAACTTAATGCCCTTCCTTACAGGTATTTTCCTATCACTTCAGAAACTAGATCTTTAAGATCACAGGCGCAAATGGAAATAAGTTTTCTAACCCAACCTGCAACAGATTTGAATTACATTCGTATATAGAGTATGTAGCGTATAAAAAAATACTACCTTCAAATCAATTAGAAATCCTTCAAATGGCCTGTATGGATTGTGGACGATAAGATGGAAGTTGAGTTGCTGAATAAGCAGTAGTTCATATTCTAGTATTTGTTCAAGAGCTTTTTCCTGTCCAACAGGGCTTTCGCGAAGGTTACCAACAAACTGTGCACTGGACACATTAAACTCATCTACTTTACAGGCCAAAAACGCACACGTTAGCCTGGAGGAAGGAACAAAAAACAAAAAAGGCAAACAACTGACTTATGCATCCATCTTTTTATCAAGAGTTCTGTTCAGAAAATTTGTATCTTCAAAACAGCATGTTCTGAACACAGCAAACTTTTCCAAATGGAAACTGAAAGTGACCATACTTTGTCTTTAACCACCTTTAAGCGCTCAATTTCCTTTCTCATTTTTCCAAGTCTTTACATATGTAAAGCTCAAATGTTCTGCTTGATAGAATAATTCATGATATATTGATAACTCACATTATTATCCGAGGATGGTACTCCATCACAGAGTTATTCAGGTAAAAACGTTTGAAATACATGCAAGCTGTTCCCTAGATTAAAAAAAGGAGAGAGTAAAGTAAGCATAGAAGGAAAAATTGATTAAGAAAAAATATAAATAAGTTTTAAAAAAATGCACAAAACAGAACAGGCAAGTTTGAATATATAGTACAGACATACACGATACGCTAGTGCAGTAAGATGCACACAATGCCATGCCATTAAATATTTCAAAATCTAATAGATTTATGCCTTACAAAATGGCAGGTTGGTTGTTTTTCCTCCATTTTTACACGTATGTGGTAAGACAACACTCAAAAAGCCTGCAATACCTTAATGAGAAAAATATGACATTTAAAGGAAATTTAAAAACCAAAGACTGAAAAAATTGTTCTGAAAGTTGAGAGTAATCCCAGCCAAGACATCTGACTTTTTCAATCAGTAAACTTCCCAACACGTTTAACACTTCTCTGTGTGTCTACAAGTACTTCAGTCTGTCAGTGCCAGATTTCCACGCTGCACACCATCGGCATGAAACTGGATGTTTCCCAAAACCACTACTTGACGAGTCTGACCCAGCACACACGCTCTGCATGGGGGCACTCCCGAAACACAAGGTACGGCCCCGCAGAGCGTGTAAGGGCAGCCTACTGCTACACCTCAAACACATCTTCAGACGAGACACTCTTCATCTTTGTTATTCACTGCTCAGAATAGGGCTGACGGGGACAATACATGTTATATATCCCAATGGCCAGGTGACAAAAAAGCACAATTTCACTCCCTGCTTCGGCTTTTTTGTCCTCTCAAGGTTATTTTAGCGGCAGCACAGGTGCTTGAAGCAGCTTGCTTTGTGTCAGTCCAGCACCAAGACCTGAGAAACCACAGGGCCAGACAGCCCAGCTTCAGCACTGCCTCCTTCAGCTACAGTGAGACCATTCCACTGTATCATCAACCCACATGTCATCAGGTTTGTTTCTACTCTTTGCTTAAGGGACAGGAAAAAAAACATTCAAAGGTCATCTGCACAAGCGTTAGGAGCCACAAGAAACAAATGAAGTTGAGAAATAACTGTTTTTGAAACAGCTGCACTGCCTAGAAAACAGAATGAGAGATGAAAAGCAGTCTAAAGCACAGACTGCTGCCCTGGAAGACAAAAGACAGCCGCGCTCTCAAGCATAAGACAAGCAAGCTGGAAGCGGCGGGACAAGAGACACAGGGTGGGCAAAGCCTGCAGCCCCGTCCCTCGTCACGCCACAGGCCACGCACGGGTCAGGCGCACGGAGCCAGCGCTGCTGCTTACCACCACGGATCTGGGCATAGCGGGCTTGAAGACAGCGCAGAAGTCCAGCAGGCGCTTTTCGTAGTACTTGCATATGGCCAGCTCCTCGTGGGGCTCCAGAAGGACGGGGTCGGTCTGCTGGGCCTTGAGGGGAGCAAAGCCGAGCCTGACACACGGGCTGCGCTGCGGCACGGCCGCCGCACGCTCGCACACAGAGACACGCGCACAGAAGGACAGACAGACACACAGACGGGGACACACACACACACACA
>VWZZ01006129.1:110218-131835 GCA_013399095.1 Psophia crepitans
GGGGGGGACTGTCTGCTGTGGGGGGGACCCCAGGCTGGAGCAGGGCAGGGTGTGAGGGGTCCTGCCCTGAGGGGGAAGGGGCGGCAGAGACACCGTGGGATGGACTGACCGTAACCCCCATCCCCGTCCCCCTGTGCCGCTGGGGGGGCAGGGAGAGAAATGGGGGGTGAAGTTGAGCCTGGGAAGAAGGGAGGGGTGGGAGGAGGGGGTTTAAGGTTTGGTTTTATCTCTCATTACCCCTTTCTGGTTTGCTTGATAATAAATTAGATGAATTTTTTCTAGGTCTGGCCTGTTCTGCCCGTGACGGTACCCGGTGAGTGATCTCTCCCTGCCCTTATCTCCACCCAGGCGCCTTTCGTTCTATTTTCTCTCCCTGCCCAGCTGAGGAGGGCAGTGACAGAGCGGCTTGGGGGGCACCTGGCCTCCAGCGTGGGTCACCCCACCACACATGCTACTCAGAAGCCATGGAGAGGAGACGCTGATGTTCTCTGTGAAGTGATACCTGTCTTGTTTTCCCCCCAAGTCTGTGCACTTCAGTACTGCTGTATCTGAGAGACTGTGGGGACCTACAAGTAAGGTCAGGCAGAGTGTCCGTCCGTCAGAGTTAATTTAGTCCTGATCACTGCGTGTGTGGAGGCTTGTCCATTAATGCCCGTTATAGAAATTAATTGCCTGCTAAGTGGAGGCTGTCCTTTGTAGGTGTCACCAGTCCATCGTTGGGATCCTGTGACCTTCATCTGGGTTTATTTGCCTAAAAATTTAGTTTCTCTGTTCAAAGCATACTATATATGCAACACCACAAGAAAATGTGGCACTTGAAGCTGAAAAACTATCCAGAATTATGTTCCTGTAAGCTTCCATGAAGTAAAAATGACTTTCCTGAAGTAAAATCAGAAATACCTGTAATTAGGAATCAGGACTTGTTTTGCTGACTCACCATCTTACATGGGACACATCATTTCCATTTATCGTATTCCTGCTAATGTTGATGCTAATTAGCCTTGGTGGGTTTTTTTTAAAAACTATAAATGAAAACTCCTGTATAATAGCTTTGAAATGTTAATGAATTATCCTGGTACTCTAAAGGACATACAAACAGTAATTACTATACTGTGCTTTGACAGTAATTAACTAAAGGTGGGAAAAATGTGAAAAAATCTATGTCACATGTATTATAAAACTCTGGAGTAGCTCAGAGGAGCTGCATTTCACCAAATAATGTAGAAAAAATTATTCTGGATTTTGTATGTGAGTAGTGAAAAAAGAGCAAGCCTGTGATTTAATGATAAAAATATTTGCCCAAGTTTTTAATAATAGTCTAAGTTTTAATAACGCCAAAAAAATGGGATTTTGTGAAGCTATGGACAAGAAAAATTGTCTTCAGATACAATTATTTTCAGACTGTTGTTTTCCTCATCTCAGGCTCTTTACAGGTGCCTCAGGTTTTTTTTAATCCAAGGGGCTAAGTCTATTTTCATTGGAATCAACGGCCCAAATCCTAGTACTTTTAGGAGATAAAATTATTTTTTCCCATAAGTTATCTGAGTATAAGAATAATTAATTTTCTATTACCATTATTGCTGCTGTTGCTGTTGTAATTGTTGTTATTAAGCCTAACTGCAGATAGTAACTAGCTTAAAAACATGGTGGTGATACACTCAAAGAAAAAGTTAACCTTGGTGGTGGTCCTGCAGAGGATTGAAAGCCTTAGAGGAGAAAACACATCAATTTATTATGACATTATTTTAATATTTGCTATATTTAATCCTACTGAAAGTTTGTCAGTAGCCCTAAATTTAATGTTTGAAATACTATGTTTTACTCCTCACTGTGCTGAACATATGAATATAGTGTCATAGGGACTTCTACATGACTTTGCAGTGTTTTGCTATCTGTTTTCCTAACACTGAAACTAATTAAAATCTGATTCTTACCTTTCTTGCTTATGCTAAGTGCTGTGTTATTTTGTATTTGGTCTCACTGACACCAGTGTGATTATTTTCTCAAAGGAGCACTCTTCTGTATTAGCAAAATGGTCATTGAAACCAGTGCAAAAATGTGTACGTATGAAGCTATAGTTCACTTACACTGAATGTGCAATACAGGGACATAAACATTAGGATTCTCAGTAAAAACACAGACTTTAAATAAGCAAAAAAAGAGTCCAGAAACAACAGTTTGGAATTCCTGACCTTTGCATTTTTAAGATATTCAGGAAAAGCTTTTGCATTTACTAATGTGCAACTTCAAAAGCACATTAAGTGTACAGTCTCAAAGTCACAAATCATGGGAGCAAAACTTAAATATGCTGAGGCAGAGATTTTTGTTTATTTTTAAATTACAGGCATCACATTTATTCAGCAGTGTGGATGGATGGTACCCTGAAGTTAAGAAGAAACTGAGGATGTGGACCTCTGAGTCATTCACTGCAACTGTCTTCATATTCAGTAGGCATGCCTGCAAAGATTTCATTTGGAACCAAATGTGCTTGAAATGGACTTAAAAATTGAGACAACTTAGACATTGCCGAATAAGCAACTATCTTTGAAGGCCACATAAATAGAAGTAGGATACTTCCAGCCTAAAAGATGTGTGGTAAACACCTCTGGTTTAGTGTTTTCAGCATTCCAAACACGTTCTTTAAGGTTTATGATCATGAAACTCCAAGATAGCATGTGGATCGGTAAGTTTATGTTTAGCTAGCACAAGCAGATACCACTGCTGTAAATAAACCTGAGCTACAACATGAGATCCAGATCTGGACCTGGATTGTACTAGAACGTAGTGCTCAGAGCTGGGGTTTTGGTTCACTTTAACGTACAGGAAAAAGGTTGTTGCAAAGGTTAATGTTTGATGCAAACTCGGCTAAATTTCAGGGTTACTTGCTGCTGGCGTTCTTTCTGAGACCTTCGAATTGCTGTGTGATTGCAGTGATTGGAAAGGATAAAGATAAGTTTCAGTTGTGTTGACTGCAGGTATAGCCTGCAGTTATCCATGAGCTCTCTTTCCCATCCTAAGGCATCAAAATACTGAAAACCATAGTTTCTTTGTGCGATTACTTTACCTGCTTTTGGCCATGGCATTCTAAGAAACCTTTATATGTGAGCACCTCGTATATGAAAGTGCAGTGTGCCAATCTCATCCTTCTCCCCGTGCTTCTGCCGTGCTGTGACATGGTTTCAGGTGAGCCAGTGATAGTGGGAAGCCAGGCAGACATGCTGCATGCCAGGATTTTGGAGATGTTGTTACCCTGGCAACCACAGCGGTGTGAAACCAGACAAAACTACTTCTGAGTCATCATGTGAGTTTTTTGCCCTCTGGTCTAAATGCCACAGATAATGGAGTAGGATGCTGAGCATCTGATTGTGAGTCTTTGGTACCTGATGGAATTACAGCAAGTCACAGGAGCTGGAAGCATCTTAAAATGGACAAATGTCTCTTAGACCATAATATATTAATAAGAAATTTTCCTGTGAAGAACTCACTGCTTTCACTATGTCGTTGAGACAAAGTGGACTGAAAGACAAAGTTGAAAATTCATTCTCTCTTCCAGAGATCATGACAGTGACATGACCAGTAGGAATTGTCATGAAGCAAAGCAATTCTTTATATCTTTATATATTACATAAATGCAATTAGGCAAATTCGAGAAGCTTCTCAACACTGACAGTGAATGCAGGAGAATCAAAACTCCTTTCTTAAATGCAAACACTTAATACAGTTTGGCAGTTTGTATTTTACAGCTTGTGATATTTACTCTTTTCACATCGTTCCTTATTACCCATGGCATCCGAATGTTGTGTGACAAGTGCATAATTTCTGTTCATAGCTGTGTTCATGAATGAAAATAAACTCATAAATTAAAATGTTTCCCCATATTTGTGGTTTTCTATCTCACCTTACCCAGAATCCTTTACTGAGAGACAAAGCCTGACCTGTCCTATGAAGTTTCTTGAAAGACTGGGTAGTAAAGATCCCCATTTTCTCTACTAGTTTAGAAATGTGTGGTGTTACTTGCTTACTTGCCTTGCCCTCCTCCTTTCGTGTCTTCTCTGTTAAAGGACAGGTGTTTCTGCAGGGAAGAGAGGAGCTGAGATGACTGTCGTTCAGTGTTGTGTAAGTGGGTTTAGCTGTTTTTTTTTCCATTTCTTAATTGCATTAAATTCAGCAAGAAAACATTTTCTTCTGTTTTGTCTGTAAGATATGCTGAAAAGAAGGAACTTCAAGGCATTTAAACTAAAATGCCTGAAATAACTATTAACAAAAAGGAGTCTGATGAAGGCTGGCAAGTGCTTTTATAGCTTAATTGTAAAGGCATAAAGAAAATGAATGAGGAATTTGAGAAATAGATGCACCAAAATTGTCAGGCAAATCGAATGATTTGAAACCTCATCTATAAAGTACTCTTCTGACCCATTATTCAAAATACACTGTTAACTTAAGCCCATCAGGGAGCAATTTTCTGAGGGCTAAATAACTAGTAGCTGCACATAAAAGGTTTCCTGACTTGATAACCACTGACCTGAGAACATAGGAGGCTGCAAGAAATGGTATAGATCTTTTTTCACTCCGAAGAAACTTCCATGCTGGAAGAGGGTTTGGGTTGCAGAGGTGGGATGCCCGCCTTATGGAAACGTCTTCGCAAATCTTAAAATGTCATTGTGCTACCTCATGTTTGCTGTTACCTTTCGTACTGCCAAGCTCTTGTTTGGGGACAAAGAGGAGATTTAGGAGAGTGAGCAGGGCAGAAGGCTTCAGCAGCCTGGACCCTACAAACCATAGGAACCCTTGGGTTGTAGTGAGTATTTTGGAAGAGATTCTCCTCAAACTAGACTTTTCATAGGAAAGAAATCCTTATCTTTCAAACAGACTGAGAAGTAGTATTACTAGAAATATAAATGGTTCCCAACTTTCTTTTAGCCCTGGAGAAAGAAAGAAGTTGGATGTGATTCTGCATGTCTGGACAGCCTTGAATTGCTAGCAGGGCATTCGGGTGACCATGGTCATTAGTCTTTTCAGTATTTTCTCTTGTCCTTGACATTAAATAATTAACAGGTTAATTCTACAAAAAGCATCTAACATATTCCATATGTTCAGAAAAGACATTGTCAAATTAGTTGTCCCATTTTTCCTGGAACATATGCCTTTACATGCGGCATGGGAATACTTTGTGATGCGTGGAAAGCCAGTTTACCACTTGGAATTGACTATGTTTACTCCTGTTTTATTGATAAACTAGGAACAGTGACATTATTGTAATTATCACGGTAATGATTTGTGATCAAAAAAGGGAATAACCTATCAGTGGGATTGAGTAGGCTTCCATAACACTCTTTTCTGCATCTGGTATGCTCTGGTAGTCATACCTGGGTGATGTAGCATGTGTACAAATATTACATTTGCAGAAAACTGAAGCCTGGGATGCTCTGCAAGTGCATTGTAAAAGACGATTAGGTTTAAAGTGGTTTTGAGAAAAATTTGTGAAAGTGTAAAATATGATGATATAGGATCAGCTGCAGAAATCACAGAACCCTAGAATGGTTTGGGTTAGAAGGGACCTCCCAGCCCACCCAGTTCCCACCCCCTGCCATGGGCAGGGACACCCCCCACCAGCCCAGGCTGCCCAAAGCCCCATCCAGCCTGGCCTTGGGCACTGCCAGGGAGCCAGGGGCAGCCACAGCTTCTCGGGGCACCCTGTGCCAGGGCCTCAGCACCCTCCCAGGGAAGGATTGCTGCCTCCCAGCTCAGCTCCAGCTCCCCTCTGTTAGTTTAAACCCATTCCCCCTTGTCCTATCACTGCACTCCCTGATAACCAGCCCCTCTCCAGCTTCCCTGGAGCCCAGTCAAGGACTGGAAGGCCGCAATTAGGTCTCCCCAGAGCCTTCTTTTCTCCAGGCTGAACAAGCCCAACTCTCAGCCTGTAAATACAAGATGCAAAGCATCCAGCTAGTTAGTTACTCCTCGGTGCGTAGCTATCCCTTGGAAAAGCTGAATGCAAACCAATGTCAGGCTGCTGCAAATGCTTGTGTCATTATGAATATTACTCTTTTGCTCTGCCTAGCACAGGTAAGGCTGGACCTCCTCCCCATTTGGGGCACTTCTAATAAAAAAGTGTGTCTGCTTTAAAAGAAAGAAAGAAAAAAAGCTGAAAATTCTGATACTTTTGTAAAGATGAGAGTTGTCTGAAATAAATAGAAAAGAAGTATGAGAAGGAAAATTTGTCATAGAGAGAAACATTGCATGTTTTTGAAGGACAGAACCTTGGGCTGAAACAGCAGAAAGGAGAATACAGTTTAGGTGTTAGCTAAAACTGAAGATTCCTGTGAAAGAGCTGTTCCCTCACGAGGTGTCTGTCAGAAATGCCATGCATAGGAGGTGGCCAGTGGGGTGTGTCATGAATTCTTAAAATTTCCTTCAGCCCTATGGTTATGTGGTCATACTGGTTGCCACGTAACTGAGATCCTACCCTAGCATCTCGTGTGTACAGAAAAATGGAATTTTCTACCAAGTTTAGAATTTATGAATCTTTTTCTTCTCACTTCACAAGAGCATGTGCTGTATGAATGCCATATTCTTGGTTTTTTTGGTATTAATGTTTGCAAATTATGGAATTAGATATCTTACATATCTGAAATATTCAATGCATTTCATTTATGGGTGTAACCTGCTTTTCTCTTGATGATGACAATCACAGTCATTTACATCTATGTAGTAAATTGGGCTTTGAGTTTTCTGGGGTGCTTAACGAAGAGCCAAAATACACACCCAAATGTAACTAAAGCTTCAGTTATGTCAAATCGTAATTCAAGGTTCATGATTTCCTCCTGTGATCTCCCCCAAATTCTGGAATGGTCTTGAAATTATGTGTCTGGGAACATCACCAACAGGTGCCTCATGCAAGAATTTAAAAGTGAACATGTTTAAAATTACAATTGTTTTATGCGTATGCCAAAGAGGAAGGTTGGGTCTAATAAAACTTCAGCTATATTCTGGGCATAACAGTATTTCATCTTTCAAAGTTTACCAGTGGAAAATGTAAAACATGGTATCTGTTCCTGTAGGTAAACAAGCTGAACCTGAATACAATATTCCTTTAAAATGTTAAGGAAGATATTGATAGTACTCAATCTGTGACCTGTATGCCCGTGGTCTTCTGGTTCAAAACACCTCATAGAACATGGGCTGGCAGGTTCTTCCAATAGTGGGACATAGTAATAAATTAACTCCAAGCATGGAACATGTAGCTGCTTATTTATAGGAGGAAAAGTGTCGCCTACCTGCTATTTTTGTTTTTCCCCAATAAAATCAGATGTCAGGCCAATAAAGGCAGCTTCCCTCTGTTCCTTCAAGAATGGTACCAGATCTCATCAGCAAGTTCTGGATAGGAGTTACCACTGCTGGCAGGACACAAATTTTGTCCCTAAAGAGCCTCCTTTATCAGAATACCATGGTCATGTTTCAAACTCTGTGGGCTCTGGACTCTCCAGAAAGTAACTAAAGTGGTCTTAAAAAGGATTCTTTGGGGGAAAATATTGCAGGTGTCATACTGAAGCCACCCACAAAACTTTAAAGGCTATGACCCATTTTTTATACAAGATAGCTTAATTGGTAGAGCAAGTTCTTCACCTCAGTTGTGGTTCAGAATGGGTCCTCATTTTAATTTACAAAATAAAAGTTGTGTTGCTGAATCAAAGACTAGAAATAGCAGGAATTTTTTATAAAGCTATTTGCAGTGGCACAGCAGTCTCAACGGCACTAGTGTAAACCGTTCCGGTACTCGTGCAAAGCAGTGAAAGGGAAATGCTGATGGCAGAGAACTTGCACAGCTGAAGACCTTTATATTCCCACAATAATGTGTTGCACTTTTCTCTGAAGGAAAACCAACCGTGTCATTCACAAGATTCCATCATTTTTCAATCTGCTGATAGGTATATTATTTTTTTATAAATTAAATAGAAAAAAACCCTATTGAATTTATTCTTCTTCTGTGTTACTTTTAAAGTAATAAGTACTTCTGAGAGGTGAGTAGCCTCATCAACTCAACAGGAAAATAGTTGGAGATCAGTTGATGCTTGGAGAAACCCCTCTGACCCCATTATTCCTTGAATGCTTTTGGATGCTATAATCAAGATTAATCTTTCTGAAATACTTTTCAGCTTATTATGTACCATGTTTCAATTAAACTAGCTGTGAGCTGTTGACTCTACTGGAAATTATAAGAGCAGAGCAAATGCAGGTCTCTGAGTCACCTCTCTCGAAGTTCTTTTTTTAAGGAAAAAAAAAAAGGGCATTGCTATTCTAAGGTGTGTCCAGGGATATATTTCGTTTTATTTTTCCTCTCATCACACAGTGAATTCAATAATTAAAGTAGAGAAATGGCAACCAATTGATTTTCCTTCTCTTACATCTTCCTGATTTAAGTCTGTAAATTCAAGATAGTGACAAAAGTGTGACCAAGGCTGCAAGGTGTGCACCTTTCTGCTAGTTATACAAACCAGTAAAGCTAGAGTAGTTTAGTTACTTACGTATTTTCTAAGTGATCACAGCATAGAAGGATTAGATAGATGCAGAGAAGCAAACAGAGAGCCAGGAACCCTAACCAGTCCATCCTGTTTCTTTTTAATATGCTGCTCAGACACTGCACGAACGTCAAGCAGCATAAAGCAGAGCAGGACCAGTGCTTGGTATCGGGAGTGACGATAAAATTATGCCACAAAAATACTTAGTCTCTGAGTGCTGGGAACGTCTTCTCTGTCCATAGGTGTCGTTTACTGCTCACAACATCCCACTAACATCCCACAACATCCTCCTGTGCTGCTATAGAGGCTCTGTAATGTAGATCCTGTGGAGCATCATCACAGAGCCTACCTAAAATCTGTGACTGATTGACTTCTGCTACCCATCTGTATCCACCCATGCAGCAATTTTGATTCTTGCAGTATTAGACTATATTAATTTTCCTCCTCTGTAAGGGTTGTTTTGCATTTTGTGTAACAAAGAATATGTATGTTTAATTACAAAGTTTGTTTTACACGTTATGCAACACCTTTTACCTGATGATTTCAAAATGCCTCTCAAAAAATTATTTGTGCTTCCGTCTCAGCCCTGAGCCGTTTCCTGGGAGCTTTATGGTTGCCATTCATAAAGCTCGTTCCTAAGTTTCTCCATCCTGAACAGCGTAGATCGTTTGGAGCTAGTATTCCAAGTAGAAGGTTGTCATAGAATATATTGTCCTAGAAGCCATTAACGCACTTTTCAGCCGACATGTATTCATGGCCACGTTAAGCACATTGGGTTTTGGAAAAGCACAGTTCATTAGCTTAAGCAGATCTCCTCCATCACCCTTAGCGCACAGTTTGTCAGGCTTAACATTTTTGGTGTCCTGTAAGGCAGACTTTCTATTTCTCAGGTTCTGCAAATATACTTTCTCTTCACTGAGTCCAGTTCAAATTTCCTTTGATCGGAACTGTATGTGTAGGTAAACATCTTCTCATTGGCATTAATACTTCCCTGTATGTACTAGAAGAAGCTTTCCTGATATTTATTTAGATTTTCTGGTTTGGGATTTTTTTTTTGTTTGTTTCTTTGTTTTGGGATGTTTTGTTTTGTTTTGGTTTTTGTTGTTGTTTGGTTGGGGTTTTTTGGTTCCAGAGGGTTTTTTTTGGGGGGGCAGGGTGGTCGTATTTTTTGTCATGGCTTCATTATATCACAATCATCCTATGATCAGCAAAGGCCTCAAGTGCTGTTTTTGTTTTCGCCTCTTGTCATTTTCAATATGGACTCAAAATTCCTAGCACAAGTTCTGATTAACAGCTGAACACGTCTTTGTATTTCAAGCCTTTCAATGTCACCCTTTATCTCTTATTCTCTCCCCCGAGGTCACTGGATTATTCCTGTATGATATTCTGACCCTCTTAACAGTGCAACGTCATCTAGTTTAGGTACTAGGTTAAGAAGCTTCATTTTCTCAGACAAATCGTGGCCTCCAAGAGATGTTAAAGAACATGTAAGGTGGAATTCCACCCTGGAGCATCTTTTTAAAAATCCTCTCTGATTCCCTCCCTTGTCTGTGAAGGGATATTAAATCATTGTGATTCTTATGCCAAATGATGTGAATATTCCTTTTCACACTCTAAACCTGTGTCCTTAGAAGTGTGCTTGACATGCTCTAATTTTTTTGTGACAAGGTCACTAATGGAAATATTAGAAAAGATAAGTTCTAAAGAAGTCCACTAATAAATTCCTTTCTGACACCCTTTTGTTCCTATTGTTCATTAACTATCTTGGCATTAAGCCTCATCCTTTCCATTTTAAGCCCCCATTTGATGTAATATCAAATGCTTTCCTGAGAAAGAGGTGCTTCATCGGGATCCATACTGAAGTGAGTGCTGCTGCAATTTCTTTGTCAGGGTAATTGATTATTAAGGAAAGAGGCTAGTTCACCGTAATGTATATTAGATAATCTTATGTTGCATTTTACCCTATATCCCACCTACCTTCCTGAGGATATAACAAATGCAAATGTATTTTTGTAAGTATTTGTGCTGGCTTTTCTGTCCTCTTGTCAGGAAGCCTCAGGTTTCTGTCCTTGTCTCAATAGGTTCATTAAAAAAATTCCTTGCAGCTGAACTTTAAGCTTTATATACCAGTTCTTCTGGGAAAGAGATGGATGCATTTTTTAGCATGTAAAGATATTTTAGTTTGATATCTACCCTATATGTAGTAGCTACTTTCCTGTCTTTGTTCTCGTGCTAGACCTCATGAATCTTACGGAAAACTCAAAGCTTGTTTAGATTTGGGGCAATACTTAAGCTGCCTTTAGTTTCTTTCCTATCTCAAACTTGTGTTTGTTTTCATGTAGAATGAGGAAATCTTAAGAAATTTCAGTGGACAGGGAGAATGGTGCATGTGCACCTGCATGAGATCATGCTGGTCATGAGATCTAGGTTGTTGAGATCCGTTTTACTTCCCTGCTAAGAGAAAATGTCATGTAGTGTCTTTCTAAAACTATGTTATAGTACAGATTTAGCAATTACTAAGGCAAGATAGTGCCACAAGCTGAATTCCTAAGAACTGCGTTTTTCAGAAGTGCATGACATCACTAGCAATGATAACATCAGGAAGGTAGTTTCCAGGCCATTTGCTATTTCATTTGCAGTTGTGTTTGGTATTTGCAGTGACTGTCCCTATGGATGCCCAAATCAAACAGTAGCTGAGAAACTCAACTGTCTGTTTTGTCTGTTCGTCAGACCCGATTTTGAATTCCTGCTCAAAATTAGGACCAAGCAACTAAAAATATGTATTCTAATGCTTCTGAAAGTCATACATTACTGTTCTGTAGTAATGCACATTTCAGTAGAATAATGCTGCCATAGACGATGTGCTGAACTATGATAATTCAAGTGTAGCAAACTGCAAAAGCAATGAGAGGTGGTGAGCTATTCAGTATTGCTCTGAACTGCGTTTAGTAGCAGTTATTAATAATATTTAATAATGGCCATGGTTTGCACTGGACACACAGAATGAAGGCAGTCCCTGCCCAGACGAACTCTCACCCTAACGAGGTTAGTATCACCACATCACTGGGACTCCCACTGCTAAAACCTGGGGTTGTAAGTATTGTTCTCTGAGATCCAGCTTTGTGTCTGACAGTTCTTCTGTCCTCAAGGCCAGGTCTGTGCTTAAGGGGCATAGGATAATGCAGTACCAGGACAACAGGAGAAAATACTGTAGGCAAGGAGGGGGTTGTGTCTCAGCAGTTTTACAGGCTATTTTATAAAGTTTGCATTTGTTGTGGGAGCAGAAGAGCCAGGTAAGGAAGGAACGGCTAGTCCTGTCAAGTCACACGGTGTGGAAATGTGGATGTATAACCCCGTCGTTCAGATAAAGACTACATCTGAGCTTGAGAGGCATTGCATAGCTAGGAAAAAATGGTAAGTAAAAGAATTAATTACTCAAAACACTGTACTCTAGTTATTTCAACACACATCCTTTCCATATTCAAGAAGACCTTGTCTTTCCCACTTTGGTTTCCCGTAACATGCAAGGAATATATACAATTCAGCTGAGATAATAAATATATGTAACTAAGAAAATTAAGTCATGAAAAATTTAATTTGGGCTCTTCTGATTTCTTTGTGTACTTTGCATACGGAGGATAATGTTTTTCCTGTTCTCAAACACACTTTATAGAAACCTCCAACTGCAGAATTTCTGCCTTTCAAACAGGCAACTGGCTGATCCTTGCGACTGACCTCTTAGACACTGAGAACTTTTTGGGCACAGCAGGAGCTGTGACCGCTGTGTAGGTATATGCGCTGTGACCCGGTTAATTTTCTTTTGGAGATTATAATTTTCTTTGTAAAAATCTTCATTACCGAGGATGTCGGAAGGAAATAACAATTACTGAATGAATTTAAGGGTACTAACAACATTTCTGTAAACAGGTAGCAAAATTCTAGTGAGAAAAAGGAATTCATTGAGACAATGGAAAAGCTTTAGTGGTAGTTATGTATTGTTTATTTTCCTAAGGTTTTATAGCAGTGCTTTTTGCCGTTTTCACGTATTTTGCTGCAGTCACTTAACTTCTTTAGTATTAGGCAGCAAAGAGGAATCAGTTTGCCGCTGATGGCACATTTCTCGCTGTCCTGAGCACAAGTCCTACCCAGGGAGTCTCTGTAGGATGGTGACATTAGGATCTCTCCAAACCCCACGCCTGGCAGCTGGGCAGACAGACACTTTTGAAGCTGCAGCTTCATTCTTGTGCTTTCTGCTGCTTTTTGATCGCTGAATTTTTCCATTTCATCCGGTTGGGTTTACTTCCCTTCGTGTAGTTGTTAGGAATCACACAGGCAGCATTTAGGCTACCCAGAACATGTATGTACAGGCTATGCCGAAGCTTAGGTAACCCAGCTCGTCCCAGCGCTGGGTTATTCTTTATGGTTCTGCTTAAAACGCCACGCTGTACCCCTCAGGCGCAGGTCTGTCCGTGACCTCATCCCTGCAATGCAGGAACCGCTGCGTCGTCGAGGAAGTAAGTCGCATTTTCTCGTTTAATACACACACATTAAGACACCGATTTCAAGAATAATCGTAGCAAACCCTTCTACTGTTCAATGTATTTTTCTTTGCCTGTTCCTTATAAATGAATATTTGAAAGACGGACTGTAATGACTTCTGCGCAGATTTCACAAATAAAAGAGTACTTCGCAAATAAAAGTGTATTTTCACCCTTGAAAGCCGAGGAGATGGTTTTACTGTACAGAGGTTAATACCAGTTCGTAATACAAAACTCTCTGCAGCCTTGGAGCCTCCACAGGTTGGGGTTTTTTTTTTTTTCCTTTTCATCGTATTGATTGTCCGACAACTACTCTCTATTGTACAGTCTAAAATCAGCCGGCAGAAAAATTGAAAGGCGAGAGCTCGTGGGTTTAGCCTTTGAATAGAAAGGCAATGGTGCTGTGTGTAGATAGGTGGCACTCATCACTCGTGCCTTAGGAACCGCTGCGAGTTGCGGTCTGTGGAAAGCTTCGTCAAGATACAGCAATATTGGCGGCACAAAGAAAGTTAAGAAAAAAGCAGAACGCCTCAAAAAATGCACAGATGCGGCGCTCCAGGACATGGTCTAGCAGGCAGGGTGGTGTTAGGTTGGCGGTTGGACTTGATGATCTCAGAGGTCCTTTCCAACCCGTAGGGATTCTATGATTCTATGATTCTAATCTTGTTTGACATTAAGGTTTCTTACCTCAATCATTACCCCGCTTACCTTTCTTCCCGAAGCAGCTTTCTTCGGGAAGGAAGCTTTCTGTGTCTGTAAGGACGTGTAAGTGTCATCAGGGAACCCAAATGGTATGTCATCACTGTCACGCCCTGTCTTCTGAAACGTGTTTTTTATAAGGACTTCAAAGGTTATCAGTGCCTGTTGCTGTGAGGTCTCTGCTCCCTGCAGGGTGCGCTGGCTACAGGTACCTCTTCTGCTGGTGCAGGCAGATGAGTAAAGCCAAGGTTTAGTGTTGTATACTGGAGCCACGAGAGTGATTTCAGAGCCAAGGCTGAAATGGTTTCCATTATAACCCTGAGTTTATCTGCCCAACTGGTTTGGCACAGGGGAGGGGAGGAAAAGAAGGTCTGAATGTAGTACCACAAGGGTAAACTATTTTCTAGCTGAAATTTACTTTTGATTTGTTGTTGTTTGCTGAGATTTTTGTCAATTGGACACAAAAATTGTAGTTGAGATACTAAATATCAGAGAAGATGAGGAGCGACAAAAATTTACAGGATACTGTTCACAGAGAGCTTTTCTTCAAAACAGGATCTTTAGAAAGAAATGGAAATCAGTAAGAGTTCCCTTGGGATCATACTTACCTTTTAAGATGAGATTTTCAAAGAAGGAAAGACACTATTGTCTTTATACTCTGGATTTTTATTTTTTTAAATTTTTTTGGTAGGATCTTCTGTACGAGGAGAAGTGGGGTTTTTTGCTTGCCTTTGCATGAGTACGCTGATTCTGGCAGGAAGAATTTTTTTTATTTAATTTTCTTTCTCCATATTCAGCACCTATCTGACATTCTCTTTTCCAAGCCCTTTTTTAATTCTGTTTACCCTGGGAACATGGAGTCTGGAGAAGAGGAGGCTCAGGGGAGACCTTATTGCCCTCTACAACTCCCTGAAAGGAAGTTGTGGTGAGCTGGGGGTCGGCCTCTTCTCACAGATAACTAGTGACAGGACAAGGGAGAACGACTGCAAGGGGCACCAGGGAAGGTTCAGGTTGGAGATGAGGAGAAAATTCTTCTCGGAAAGGGTGGTCGGGCATTGGAACAGGTTGCCCAGGGAGGTGGGGGAGTCACCGTCCCTGGGGGTGTTTAAGGAAAGGCTGGATGTGGTACTCAGGGACATGGTTTAGTGGTTAATAGGTGGTGGGGGGATGGCTGGACTGGATGATCCCTGAGGTCTTTTCCAACCTTAATGGCTCTATGATTCTTTGATTCCCCATTCAAATACTTAGGATGAGACAGCATATAGTACCTGTTCAGAATATGATAATTCTTACGCACTTTTAAAAATGCTTAAAAATTAATAAAATAGCTCTACAAATATATTAATCTGACAGATTTGTCTAGTCTTCTGTTGAGTACTGCTACATATACTGTATTCTGCCTAACGAGCCCTGCTTACCCATTTAGTGAAAGACCTGCAGAAGCAATATGCAAGCTGTAGAAAGAGCAGTCTTTAGAAAGACGACTAACTCCCAAGTGCTTGTCCACACTGCCACCTGAAAAGATGGCCTGGTGCTTTTGCGGGGCTTAGATGTAAACTAAATGTGCATACCTTTCTCCCAGGTACAAGGAGATCCTCATGTCTCCCCCTCCTCGAGTTCTGTTCTGGATTTCTGGTTTCTGTCAGGGTTACTTTATGACACTGTTATTGTATGTGATCTTAAAACGGGCGTAATTCATTCTCTTGGCTCTGCATGAGCGTTGATTTACTGTCTCAAAATGTGTCTGTGCTGGAGAAAGGAGAAAACGATAAGGCCAATCTTCTCGTAACACAAGATGTGCCACTGATACCGCGCCACCGCCGGCTCGTACATCGTGGCAGCATCGTGCTTTGCTCCTGTAAATGAAAGCCAGATGCACTATTTTTAGGCAGCTGGAGGAACGAAAGCTTTTTGGCAGCTGTCTTAATTACAAAAGTAGAAAGCAAACAGAAAAAAATTTAGAGAGCCAGGACTGAAGTAATAAAACTTTTTTTTTTTCCTGCTTTTAATCAAGCGGTATCATCTTGCAAAATCTAGTGATTTGTTCTTTTCTAACAGGAAGATACCTGTGATTTGGGGTAGGGGTTATGGGTAGATTGGCATGTGAATGAGTTTGTCCTTCACTGGAATGTCATAAATTGTGCGCTCTTTTTGTTGTCGTGGGAAAGGACTTTAGGCTGATTGATTTAGACTTAGGGGTGGAATTGGCAGTGTTAGGTTTATGGTTGGACTCGATGATCTTAAAGGTCCTTTCCAACCGAAATGATGCTGTGACTCTGTGGCCTTAGGAGTATTCTCTCTATCTGCTGCCCTTGCTGCAAAGCTTTTCCTGCATCCACAGAACAGCGAGATAAGACTTTCTCAAAGAGGGAATTAACTTTCCAAAATGGACTTGCTGCAGAAATCTGAGCTGTTAGAGACTTGAGGAGACCCTTGCCGCAGTGTGTTATTGAAAGTCAGCAGAAACAAGTTAATAGGTAGTTATGTTACAAAATATGCTGGAGCCTGTTCACAGGTAATCAGAAAATTTCTCTTCACGTTTTCTCATTTGATTAGAATTCTATTGTCTTCCACTCTTTTTATAACCTTTTCAAAAGAAAAATGTGAAAGAGCGAGTCTGTTGCTTATATATAGGTGTCTGTCACAGGGAGGATGAAAAAAAAAAGAAGAAAGGGAAAAAAGCTGTGTTCTGCAATGGTTTTAATATGGAATTTATATTTTACTGGGCCTGTGAGTAAAGCATAACTTAATGGAATGTAAATTCTATATAACAAAACTATAAGCCTCATACAAATCTACTTCAAATCAAATAAAAGCTGTCATTTCTGCTGTCATACTAGCATTCTGTATTTGTAAGTGATTGGTATAACTGCTGAAATAAATGTTCTGGTAATTAAATGTGCTACACTTTATTTTGATGCAATAAACTCAGTTTAGCCATGCCTGAAATCCTTTCCAGGAGTGTTTTGACAACACCATGGACTGCAACAATTAATCCCAGACTCCTCAAACTATAGAGATTTCCTTATAGATTTTCCATACAGCACCAGATTTTGTCCCTGTGTCTCCGTCCCACCGAAGAGGAGATCTCGGAAACACCTCTGTCCCATCCAGAGACAAGAAGGATGAAACAGGCTTCTCCAGCACCTGCCACCAATTCCCATCTGCTGGGTTGGGTCCCTGAACCAACTGCTGCATTGGTCTCCAGCCACATCTGGGGTGGCGTTGGGTGGCCGATACGTCCACACAGGACCAGCAGGTGTGACACAGCACCTATGGGAGTCTTGTATTGTTTCAGAGCATCAAACTGAAGCCATCCCGGATAACCTGCAGCATCTTAGAATCCTAGAATGGTTTGGGTAGGGAGGGACCTCAAAGCCCATCTAGTTCCAAACCCCTGCATGGGCAAGGACCCCCCCACCAGCCCAGGGTGCCCAAAGCCCCATCGAACCTGGCCTTGGGCACTGCCAGGGATCCAGGGGCAGCCACAGCTTCTCAGGGCACCCTGTGGCAGGGCCTCAGCACCCTCACAGGAAAGGATATTCTTCTGAATACCTCATCTAAGTCTCCCCTCTTTTAGTTTAAATGAAACTTAAATGGCATTGGACTCCAACGTGCAGAAGAGTTCAACCCAATCCCCTCTTTGTTGACAACTTCTTTTGCAGTTTCATAATTTAACATGCACTGGCTTCCTTTCACCCCAACAGTCCATGCTTGTGCTGTCATTTGGAGGGGTTGGAGTCAGCAATATTGATACTGTTAATCAGTGTCGCATCTCCATTAAGATGCTGTTTTGAAACAAAAAACCAAAACACACATCAAAATCCATAAAACAAGAGAAAGGAAGAGCTTATTCCCTCTTAGATAGAAATGACGTTGTCTGAATTGTGTTTATGGTGTTAAAGGCTGCTTTTATTGTAGCTGCTGTTCTTTACCCCCAGCTTAAAACAGGCAGAAATGAAAGCAGAGGGTTAGTTTTTACGTGTCGAAAGACAGCATTCCAGTGTTATTGGTCATCCCTCCTTAATGTAGAGTTATGTGCATGTTAATCAATTGGTAATATTCCCGAGATACTGTAAGGAATAACGTTCTGTGATAGAGTTCCAGGTCCTGAGACCTGGAACTGGGAAGGCTCGTTGCCAAAGCAGGTAGTATACTGAATAATCCAGGAGGGATAAACTTTAGTCAACATAGTTACGCTGCATTTATCCTGGAGGAAAAAGCACGTGTCCCTGAAGTGCCGTTGGGATCCTCATGTTGAATATTACTGTTCTTGCTGGGCTCTTACCTTACACCATTGCCTAAATACTGCCTCCTTCAGCAGCCACTGCAGTGGTGGTGGCAACCAGAAGGGCTTGGTCATGCTTGCCATGTTTGTCCTTCCTCCTCAAAGGACCGCAAGCACTCTTCTCGCTCCGTCCTTACTGCTTTTGTGCCTGTTGATATGTCATGAGACCATGAGCTGGGGGGACCTGGATCATTTACTTGGGAAATTAGGAAGAATTGGCACTGGCAACGTCTAGAAGTAGCTTCTTAATTTATTTTGTAATCACAGTTCTCCCATCCTTCTTGGCTACTGCTAGAAGCAGAATTAGTGGTCTGTAGTCTCAGCTATATATGCCAATACTAACGAGAAATCACGATACCCCTGGTTTGCTATCAAATACAGAACAACAAAAATATCATCTAGCATGCAGTGCCAAAATAACACATTGCGTCTCAGATTTCTGTGTGCATGGAATCCAGGATCACGCTTCCATTTCATCTGCTTAGTTTATCTCCCTGGAAATTACCTTAGAAATCAGGGAGTGGCTTCTGCATCTACCATGGATTTCCTCTGATTTTTTAAGAGGTAAGTTTTACTTCTTTTTATTGTTGATACAGCATTGTTGTTACAACATCCAAGGATACTTGAACAGTTTCTTAAAAGTTTCCTAAAAAGTGATTTGAAATAGCCAGTGTTTTATATAAAAAGATCAGCAGTTTTCAAACAGGACTTTTCTGTACAAAAGCTTGGAAATAATTTCTTCACAGTGTTTCAGTGCAGGCAGAGGCTGTTACTGTGCTAATGTTGTTTAAATAAAACAAGCTTTGGGTATTTGATGCTCAGTGTATCAAGTCCCTGAAGACTTTTATCCTTTCACTGCACCATTTCTCATTCCACAAAATCCTGTCAGTCTGATTGAAAATACAGACTTCTTCCTGTAATAAACTCAAAAGGGTGTTTGCTTAGATTCATCTGAGGAACTATTGTCTTGTGATCCTGAAGTTCCTAGTCCTCATCCCATTAAAGAAAAGCGAGTATTTTTAGCATTTTACAGCAAACACATAACAGTTGCAACGCTGCCTTTGGTCTGTAAGTGGCAATGTTTATTTGCTGGAGCGGGTAAAATTTGTAGCAGGAATGTTTGATGTTTGTGAAGTCCGGTGTGTCACACTGCTGTGCTGTATGTCACCCAGCCGCAGCTTCGTGCCAGTGAGAAGCACAATCTGCGGAATAATTGTGGGTGTTTTGCAATGATTCCATTCTTGCATTACAGCTTAGGAAACATTGGAGAGGTTTTTGTAAAGGAAAATCCCGCAAATATTCTGTAATCACCCTGATGACCTTCGTTATTTTTGTCTTTCTCCATGTTCAGAAATCCCTTTCCATTGGTTTATTATTCGTTCAGGCTGTAGCAGGTGGAATATGTTGCTGTAATGCCATGGCACGTGTGGTTTGACCTGCCCACATCCTCCAGCTTTGGCTGAGCTACAGTATCTGGATCTAACCCTCCCAAGTCTCATGGAAGGGCTTGGAATATGAGCCCAAACCTGTTCTACAGCTGCTGTCTCACCAAGTGTTTACTGACCACAACTTCAGCTTAAGTTATAATGTGAGAATTGTGCTTAATTTGGGCGATGTCTGTATACAGAAGATCTCAGAGGTGTCTATCCTTTTTGCCTGAGCTGGCACCAGAAAGAGCAGCATTAGAGACTCCACAGTCATTCTGCACTGAAGACATGTCTTTGAGTGGTCCAGATAAAATCTTGAAGACTGGTACTTCTACAGAAGTTTTGAAAATGAGGGTGAGAAGTTGTGCATACCCACCCAGATACTTTTAGATCGCATGACTCCCTAGTGATTATGGAGATCATTTTATTGCAGAGTTGCTGAGCCCCATGCAGCCCCACAGAGTCTGCATCCTGTTGGATGTCTGCCTCCGAAGTGTTGTACCGTGACTGAAGTCACCAGAAACTGAAAGAGGACCATGGCATAATGTGTGTTAAAGCATTTCTGTACTAAATATCGTTCATTTAAATGTCTCTGCTTTATAGTCAACTATTTCACCCTTTCAGAGCTACTTGTTGGATACCAGTGAGACCTTTCTGAAAGAACAGAACTTCTCTTTTTTTGGCATAGTACCTTCCAGCTATGATATTCAGAGGTAGGAAGGGTGTTATGTTTGGAGACTAAAAGCTGCCCTTCGCGAACCACAGTGAGTATGCTGCATTTGCTGCTCAGGAGATTATTTTCAGAAACATACAAGAAACACAACCATTAACGAAATTGCCTGAGTAATGAAAAAAAGAAAAAAAAAGCAAACTCCTGCTGAAAGACTTTAGAACATCAGCTTGGCTTTTAAACCTATTAAGGGTTACACTGATAATTTTTGTCAAAAAATCCATGCTCACTCTAGTCAAAACAAAACTTTCACTGTGTTTCTTTTCCTTAGTTCAGCCTCAGCAGGGGATTAAATACCTAGGCTGCTTCCTAAAACTGAATAATGTAGTTTGATCTCCTTACTTAATAGTATCTCACTCGGTCCTTTCAGAGTCACAATATTATCAGAAAGGTGTATATGTTAATCTTTCTCATAATATACACTGGAAGCTGTGACAGGGGAGGGTTAGACTGGAGACCAGGAGAAGGTCCTTCCCCCAGAGGGTGGTGGGGCCCTGGCACAGGCTCCCCAGGGCAGTGGTCACCGCCCCGAGCTGGGCTGAGTTCAAGCAGCGTCTGGCCAATGCTCTCAGCCATCTGCTGTGATGGGGCTGGGTCTGTGTGGGGCCAGGGGTTGGGCTGGTGGGCCTGGGGGCGCCCTTCCAACTTGGGACATTCTGTGATTCTATGATTTGTCTTCTATAGATAGATTTGAGTTGTGTGTGTGTGTGTATATATATATATCTGTGGGAAATATCAAGTAAAGTCTTTAGCCAATAATTCCATTCAGAGATGTTGAGTACTGTAAGAGGCCTATATCAAGCAGTTGCTGTCTGAGATTGCCAGACTTGTTCTGTACAACACATTCCTGAAAGACATGAAGTCTTCTCACAGACGTCTGAATGCAGAAGGTTCTCTTCTGGAAGAGTCATTTGAGTATATCCCACTTATCATTGAGTTAACAGCATAAACTAATTACAGTGCTGTGTTCTCAGACTTCATGGCATTGAATGGTTCTCACTACACGATCTCCCTGAGAAGTGAGAATTGACATAGTAATATAGGTCCTCAATTCCTTGCCCTGAGGGATTTTTGACATTCATGGCAATGTTGCTCAAATACGATAACCCAAACCCTTGCCTACATTCATTATGGGCATTCTCGAATGATGTCTACTTCTGGTGGGTTGACCATGTCTGGAGTCCAGGTCCCCCCGAAAGCTGCTCTGTCACACCCCCTGTCTTAACTGGGCAGGGGAGAAAAGGGGTAACGAATGTCTCATGGGTCGAGATACGGATAGGGAGAGATTGTTCACCAATTACTGTCCTGGCCAGACCTAGAGAGGAATTAATCTGCTTTATCACCAAGCAAACTCAGGGCAGAGCAGGGAGAAATAAACACAAACCTTAAACCCCTCCCCCCACCCCTCCCTTCTTC
>VWZZ01006129.1:132476-158906 GCA_013399095.1 Psophia crepitans
GCAGGGGAACCTCTGCTCCCCATCACCCCTCCCTGGGCTGCAGGGGGACAGCCTGCCTCCCCAGGGGCTGCCCCACGGGCCGCAGGGGAACCTCTGCTCCCCATCACCCCTCCCTGGGCTGCAGGGGGACAGCCTGCCTCCCCAGGGGCTGCCCCATGGGCCCCAGGGGAATCTCTGCTCTGGTGTCTGGAGCATCTCCTGCCCCTCCTTCTGCACTGCCCTGGGTGTCTGCAGAGTTTCTCACATCTTCTCACTCCTCTCTCTGGCTGCAAAAACTCCCACATTTTGGGGGTTTTTCCTCCTTCTTACCTCCGTTACCCCAGAGGTGCTGCCACCGTCACTGCTGGACTCGGCCTTGGCCAGTGGTGGGTCCGTCTTGGAGCCGGGTGGGGTTGGCTCTGTCGGACACAGGGGAAGCTTCTATCAGCTTTTTGTAGAAGCTGCCACCCCTTTGGCCCCCCAGTACCAGCCCTTGCCACGCAAACCCCGAACAGTACTACACGTGTAGGAAGACGGTGTTGGAGAGGTGCTTAATCTGTAAGTACATGTAGGAAAAACAAGGTACGTGCCAGTGTTCTCTCTGGGGGGATATGTTTGGTATCAGAGGTCGTTCACTGGGTGTCACTTGTCCATGTAGGATTCGGGTCCAACTGCCTCCTACAGTATTTTCTACACCCTAAAACCAGTTCAGCAATGTAGCTACTGAAGTATTTTCATGTTATAACCCTGGTGTTAATTGCTCAAAAATCAGCGCGGTGGTAGAGTGGGAAAACGTCTTTCAAAACCCTTCTCTCCTATCGGCCACCTTGACCCTAGGTTTCCTGTGTTTCTGCCTCTTGTTTGTGAGGGCTACCTCAGGATTTATGCAAAATACCTGTATTTTTAAAGGAACATGGATTATTTGAGGTGCCAGTTGTAAAGCTGCAATATTCCAAAAGGTGCTGGTTTTGTTGTAATGCGGTATGGGAGAAGTGCAATACCGACCAGGAAAACGATTTCCTGCACTCAGGGAACGTGTAATTATGCAGCTGTTGTCACTCCATAAGTTACGTCTGCTCCGAGCTTAGGTCAAACAGCAGTTTTCTATAAGGAATGACAAGTAGGGTGATTTTTACATAATGTAGCATGCATGTAATATATTACGTGTTATATTCATTAATATTGTGCAACATGTATAATACATAACATATATGTATGATGTATATTTTCATAATAATATAATGTAAAATTTACACACATTGGAAGGACGTTACTAAATTTTGTATGCAAATACATGAATCCAAGAATAATCGATGTATTTGTGCTGCGTGTGCTACTCAACTGCAGAGGGCTGCAGAGTCAGCTTTGAGGTAGAAAGCTCTTTTACATAAATGCTTCTCCTCTTCCTCCTCCTCCTCCTCTTGTCACTCATAATGGCTGAATGAAATTAGCATTTTAACCCTTGCCTGCGTTTCTGCAATGAATGTGATCTTCTCTAAAACTCTTCCTTTCAGAAGATGGTATATATGCCCTGATAATAGCTGCTGCAGATGGGTGGAAAGAGGAGCCTTGACCTACAAATGTTCTGGTTTTGTTGGAAAGAGTACGCTAAAGTCATATTTCTATTTTAGTAGGTTTTCAGGTGACTGTTCCAGCTCCTGTAGTTTTAAGTGTATAACGTCCCTAAAGGTAGGACTACCAAACCTCCCTAGTGCCTTTCTGAATGACTGAAAGGCTCAGATGCTTTATTTTGGTTTTATGTACGTAATCCAATATAAACGTTGCAAATAATCGCTGTCCTGGAAGCCAGAAAGCATATTTGTTTTCCATACAGGATGCAACATAACTGCACTCATTTTTAACCAGGAGGTGTAGCAAGGCCGTGTGTGTAAATCCCCTGCCAAGGTGCAGTTTAAGCAGGGTGTGTTCAACATCACCGTTTTACCTCTTATCCTGCTTTAGTGTATACTTCCGGCTTCGGTAATTTACATAAACATACATAGTCTATGAATAATGCATAAGACGTGTTTTAAATGCAGGGCTTTCGGTTCCCACAGTGCAGTATTGTATACAACAGTCTGATGGGCTCTGCTCTGTTTTCATTACTGGCAATTTCTGGGAACACAAAAGAGATTGAAAAGGCTGACAGGAATGGACAATCTTTATTTTGTGAGAAATATTTGTAGCCTTTTCAAGTCAGTTGTATTACAAAGTTTTGCCGGTTATTGTTGTTCCTGGATTTTATTTTTTTTTCCCCTGAGAAGAATGCATTAAAAGGTCTGTGATTGCTCTTTTGCAGATTCAGTCAGATCTGTGATATTTATTTTTTTTAAAAGGATACTGGTGGATTTTTTTCCCTATTTGCATAAATGTGAACACAAGCTATAAATAAGTAAAGAAGCATCAAATTTCTAAAGGTCTCAATTAAGTAGCAAGGCAATACTAAGAAGCACTTGAAGAAGTTGAAATACCTTGGCATAAAAGAACTAAAATATTGAGGGTTTAGTTTATAACATTTTAGGCTGTTTTCAGGAAAATGAAATGGATTCCAAAATATACGTTCATCTTTTCCATCTGGGTCAGCTGATGCTGTTACAACTTACAGGTTATCCTTACCTTAAATAGTCACATGTATAGAGGAGAAAGACACAGTGTTAACTAACCAAGATGCACAAAGGTTTTACTTTTATTTTAGCAGTATCTTAGTCGTATAATTATGTTCATGCAGAAAGAAAATTGATTCTTTCTCTTCCTCTCCCCTGGAAGAACTTTCATCTTTTAAAAAGGTTGGAGGTCCTGATGCTTCTGATGATTTGATTTGACCAGGAATCTTCCAAGTTCTTCAGGCATGTTCATGAAAGTAAATAGTGCTTTTGCCGTAATAAAATTAAGGTCAGCGTGCCAGTCTGACTGCACCTGTAATCATCCTTCAGTTTCCTCCAGATACACAAACAAAGGTTTGTTTTAGAGATTTTTGTATCTGCAAATGACTTGAAAAAAAACTTTTCTGCTTTCCTTCAGTGTGATGGGGAAGTATCTGAGGTTACTATAGAAACAGTTTCACAAGATATTTAACTGGCTCTGGAGGTGATTAGGTCATCTACAGGTTCTCACAGTTAGCTTTGATTAATATTTTTAATAGCTGTGGATACTGCCATTTCACCGTGTGCTGCTTATATTAATCATTCTGTAAATGAATGGTTTTTAGCTGCCGATAGCACCTCACATCAAAGCAACAAAACCCACAATGCTGAAATGCCTATTTTTCCCTCTTTTTAACAACAACAGCTGGACTCTCTCAAGGAGTTAGTATTTCAAGCCCACGACAACTTGTTTCTGATAGGTTACCCAAGCAAAATTTTATTCTTCTCACTCCTGACCTGACCAAGTAAGTGGATGAGTGAACGCATAACCACAACTTCTGAGGAGTAAATAACCCATATTTACCGGGTTACAAGGCAAATCACAGAGCCTGCTTTTCCGCACCTCCTCAGGGGTGCTGAGGGACACAGGGGAGAAGTGTGACCATGGCTGTTTCCCACCTGCACAACGCCTGGTTGTGCAAGGGGCGGTGAGCTCCCTGCACAAGGGCAGCTGGTGGGGAGTACTGGGTCTCTGCAGACTGCCCCTCCGCAAGGCAGGCGTTGGCTTACACAAGTATGTTTTTTGTATGCACTTCTGTATTTTGCTATTTTGAAAACCAGTTCCAAGATGTTGCTAATACACACTTGAAAATATTTAAAAGGAAACACCTCTTTCTGTTTCTCTGCAAAATCCCGTTGCAGGGTTTTGTTTTGATTCTGTGATACCATCAATTCTGTCTGTACAAACATCTGTAAAAACTGTTTGCCCAGTTACTAAGATGTAAAACACCTTTCGTGTTGCTAATCACCACAACAGAGAATCTTTTTTCCAGCGACATGCAAATGTCTGGACAGAAATCCCAAACCCACGGAGCTGTCAGATTGCATAGTTCATTACAAACCAATAATTCACGTAATTTTCTCTTACATTCGCAAACTCAGGCCCTCTTTTCAGTGAAAATTGCACCAGATCAGACTTTGATTAGATTATTTTTTTTGTGATTCAATTGGTGAAAAGATAGAAAACTAAGTTGCAGAATTTGGAGGGTTTGGGGTTTGTTTGGGGTTTCAGTGTGGTTTTTTTGGAGGGTGGGTGGGGTTTTTTTTTTGGTTTGTTGCTTTCTTTCTTTTTTTTTTTGGTAGTTTTCTGGCTGAGGAGCAAGGGAAGGCAATTCCTGTGCCTTGAATAATTCTAAACAAGAAAAGATGAAGCAGAAAACTTATTTTGGTTTGCTTGGCTCTGATCTTCACACAACTACTGTAAATTTAATAGAGTGAAATTCTAATCAAGATGCCCTGGCTGATGGATCTTTGTCTCCATTTAGAAGAATACTTCATTAACTTGAATAATAATTTATTTGGGAAGATACAATGCCTATCAAATGACTGAGAGGCTCTCAAGCCAGTTCCTCGGTGGGTACCAGTCAGAAGGCTCTGCTGGAGCCAGCAGAAACATCTGAGATCTGCAGCCGTGCGTCCCAAAGTTGGAAACCAGCATATCTGAGTCCAAACACAGCTCCAATCCTGACAGGTATTTGAGCACCTGGATCCTATTTACGCAGTGAACTGCAAGTAGTTGGCCCGATCTCTTGCCAAATCAAAGTTATCATGAGTGACCAAATGAGGTTATCTGGGGTGATGGTGGGATACCTGCCATGGTAACCAGTGACGTGCAACTGAGCTGAAACAAGCCACTGAGATGCAGGAACGCATGTTGGATTTGCTGTGCACCAAAGACGACTAGGTAGTGGATGAACAAGCTCATCAACAAATCAGAAAAAGGAATTGGCAAAGTATGATGACACCAAAAACTCACAGATGCCACTGTGTCATGCCCCTGGTGGAGAGAGCAGTTGTCTTTATTTTGCAGTGATCACTGACAATAAGAATTTCATTTAAACTTATTGCTTTGTCATAAAAAATGTTTGATACAGTAGCTGTAAACAGCCTGAGCAGGACAGCTTTCCTTTAAAAACACCTTCTCTTGGCTAGTATTCAGCAACCGTAGTGTGCAAAACACTTTCTAGTCCTAATGACTTAAGAAGTGCTCAGCATTCTACAAAAGAGTTCATTCCCCTCAGAAGCAGGTCATAACATCATCGTCATCATATCTACTTTTTCTGTACCTGATACTGATCTGTCGTGCCTCACCTCCATCCTGTCAAGATATAATCAACCATGAAACAAAAAAATGAAAACATCTCATCTGAAACTATTTTTCCCCTTTTTCTATAATTGTAAGGATTCTAGTTCTTGAGATCCTTTCCTTTCTGAGTAGACTATTCAATGGGTGTCATTTCAGCAGCTGTGCAATTATTTCCATTGTTGGCGTATTGCGCTGGTGTCAAAGTGTTTTCGCACTATTAACATGAGTGTTGGGGCTGGGGACTGTTGTGGCTGGAGGAGATCTGAATGCTGAACAGCTCTGTGTTGTGTCATTTTGAGATGCACGGAAGCAGTTTCTGTGCAGAGGAACAAGTTGCATCCATGCTTCCAGAAGCTGGGCAAACTCGTGTGGTTACAAAACCTCCTGCTCAGAAAGGTCTTTTCATGAGGACACTGGCCCCAATCCCACTCAGTAAAACCCTTTTATCACTAAAGTGGAAGAAAAGTTAAATCACAAAAGTCAAACGCCATGAATGTAGCAGAGGTGTGAGAAGTTCTGTGAAGTCCTCAGTAAGTTTAGCCAGTGGTTCAATACTGCCACGCAGCCATTGCCATCATGGTAATTCACCATGAGGCACTCATTGTGGTGTTCCTCATTTCTGAGTGCTCCTCCTGTTTTCCTTGCAGATAGTATGACTATCAATAATTCCTAAAATTTTGGGATCAGGAGAACTGATGGTGTCTGTTTTATAATGTGGGCACATCTGCTTATGCACACCTTTCACGTGCCTTAAATCAAGTCAAACGGTTATCTGGCTGTACTTCAGTAAAGTCAGTATCCCAGAAATTCTGATCTCATTTTATGTGTCAGGCAGTGTTCAACATTGTCATTTCTAACTGGGAGCTGAGCTGCTCGAGTACTACATTACTGTCTTTGAGATGCCTTTTGAAGCTCAGTTTGAAAGCGTTGATGTCACCGTGAGCAGGGGGTCTTGAACTGTGTTGTTGTCTTCTGCCTTGCCTGTTTCACAGAGGAAAACAGATAAAATCAAGATACCACTTGTTCAACCATAGGCAGATACACAGTGATTCCATGAAAAACACCGTGCTTCAGAGCAATTGAAGAAGACACGTCCGCTGGCCAGTCTTGTTCACACAAGGAGGACTCCATTACCTGCTGTGAGCATGAGGAAGGTTACCAGACCCAGCTGGAGAGCACTAGCTTCTTTCTTCTGTCATGAAAAAATTGCTTTGCCACTTGGGTCAGCATCATGATGTAAATCTTAATGAAAGATTCTGAGACATCTGAGCAAATCAAGATGTTTGGTCACCCTGATGGTCCTTAATTTATCTCCCTGCCTTTTTCTCCTTGTACTTTTTATTTTTGAAGTAAGTAGTAAGGGAAAAATATAGTTCAGTTATAGAGCAGCAGCACTGCAGCCACCTTAGTCTTCTCTTGCAGCTTGGGCAGAACTGCAATCTTGATTATTATTAACTTTATGAGACTCCTTTCCTTACTGGAAGTGAAGCAAAACTTTAATATTTGGAAAATTATTCCTATCAATTCAAATTTTAGTCTTCTGGGGCTGAGTCCTTAAGTCCTGATGCAATCCTTAGTCAGTCAAAACTCTCACTGCAGACATTTGCCTGATTAGGAGATTTTCCTGATCTGCAGGGGTGGTATTGCTGTAATTTTTGACATTGAGCCTGCTGTTCTCCAGTGCTATAAGAAAAGATGCATTTCTTTCCTATTGGGGAAAAAAACACCCACCTTTATATATTACAGTACACTGTAATAGCCTTCAAACTTTTGTAGCTGTTTTCAAAATGCTGGGAGACATATATTTAGCTGTTATGAATCCACTTGGTGAAACTGACTTTAATGGAACTATATGTTCTTTACCTTTGCTGATTATACGCCCTTAGATTTATTGAAGAGCTATAGAAATTTTCTGCTGCTTCACTGTTGCATTCACTTGGAAAGATGTGACATCCTAGAACTTCTCCCCCCGTTTTAGGACCTCTTTGCTCTCCTCATCTTGCTAACCAAAACCTAAATGGATGAGGCGTTCCATCTACATCCAAGAGAGGCTATCCTTACAGGTTTATCCGTTCAACATCCAATTTAAAGTCTCAAATTAATTCAGTTAACACCCCGCCAACTCAATGTTCTCTTCCTTTTCTTCTACAGTAGATTTTCATTTTATAATATCTTGGTTAGTTGTCAAGGATTATAGTGGAAAAAGCTGGCATTCCTGGAGATATTTCCTTGGATATGTCTCTGTGAATAAACCACGCTTTTTAGTTCCTTTCAGAACACTAGTGCAAGAGCCAGTATTTCTTGGTTGGTTTGTCATTGCCGTGTGCATTCCTAGCGGTGGATAATGTATTTTCAATCAAATATCAATGATTTCCTGACACTTGCCACTGCTACTTTAGAAAGAAGTTGTGGATGGATTCTCCAATCCAAAACACCTTTTCTTAGGTTGAGAGATGCACACACTATCTTGAGAAGCTTATCAGGAAAGTAGCTAAAAACCACTGCAATCCTAGGAGAAGATAATCACCCTGAGAAAACACTGGCAAGGAGAGAGGTAAGGTATGAGAAAGATCCTCAAAAGCATCAAACTTAACAGAGCAATACCAGAACCCATATCTCCAGCAAAGTATAATTTGGACTTGAATTCTTCCTCTTCTTCAGTTCTTTTTCTGGAGGGTTAGAATTTAGATCCGAAACACAAATCCATTTGTATCATTCAAGAAACAGAGATCCAAAAGGAGACTGGGCTCCCTTCTAGCATCCACCACATGTAAATGTAATTTGATTTATTTGGAGAACTACTTATTTTGTTTACAATGTCCAAATCTTGAAAGTCACCGGTACATCAGATTTCCGTCTGTCATCATAATCGCTGTAGGGTCGAATAAGTATAGGGGTTTTATTGTCCTCATAGACAAGCCAGAGGGAAGACTGTGCATGAAGACTGCCTGCACATGAAGTGCTTCTTTAGGTCTGGTTTTGCATGCAGCTGGAGTGGGCTTCTGACAGCCTTTGGGCTAGATCACAGGAGAAGCCTTATATCTATTTTACCTCTTGGTGCGGATAGGATGGGTGTGTCCAGCCACCTCCACGGACTCCACCTGTCCTACGCCAATATGAGGAGGTGAAAAGAACATTCCTTGATGGAGCCTGACCCTGCTAGTATTAATTTGAAAATTATCTAATACGGCAAAACAAAACTGAGCATGTAGCCGGTGCTAGTTCAGTTATGCGAATTTAAATTTAAAGATGGAGGCAAGCATGGTGACAAAGGCATGGCACGGTGATATCCAGGAGAATATTGATCCGCAGCTCCCAAGACCTTGTGTTCCAGTTGCACTGGCTGAAGCCCCCGTTGACCCATTTTCGTGACTGCGGTAATCTGCACCAGCCAGATAAGCCGGCTCTCTATCTGCTGGCTGTGTTTTGCCGCATAAACGTGTTCTTGATCTGAATATGATTTCCCATGAAGAGACGATGATGAGGGAGTTCCTTTTGGGTTTAAAATCTATTTGTCTACAAAAGACCATTACCTTATAAACATGCGTATTTTTCCTATTTGCCTGGGAGCTACGGCTCAGAAACCGAGTAATCCACCCTATTCCCATGCTTGCTGTTGTTTTGACACATCTGATGCAATTATTCACATTCTGTCTCTGCATAGCTTGTAGCACACTGACTCAAAGCTGTATGTGAATGTATGTCCTTTATGTCCTCCTCTTAAGGCCCTGCCTACTGTGACCAGTGCTGCTTCTATTCATGTGATAAACAGAAAGCTGCACCCACTTCAAGGTATTATTATTTAGCCTATTAGTTTTCAGATGGTGTCCTTGTTGGCTGGGCCTGCTGTAGGGAAAAGGGGCCTCGTTACACAAAAAGCATTTGCAGACTTTGCGTTAAAAAAAAAAGAAAAAAAAAGAGAAAAAAAAAAGGAAAAGGAAAAAGAAGAGAAAGCAGCTAATCTGCAGAAAAGGTAAAGACGAGGTTTTACAGTTGTTCTGAGCCGCTGGAAATCTCAGCAGATAAATCTGATACTTCAGAGTCTCCAGGCACAGATTAGCAAAGGGCATGAAGTGGGATTAAGACACGGGAGGTTTGTCACCTGCTGTGCTCCTGCAGGTCATGTCCAATGTAACACCAGAGCTTTCGGTTATAAACAAACTATGTCTGATCCTGCTAAAAAATGCCAAGTAGAGACTCTCATGAGCACCACGGTGATCCTGCCTTCTCAGGCAGATGGGTAACACACCTTGGAAAGAACCTCTTCAAAACATCAGGATCGTCTGCTTAATGACTCACTAATTTGTTTGCTTTTTGCACTTTCCTAAGAAACTGCTGATGTGTTCAGGCTCCCTCTTTTCCTCAGCAGAAGTGAAATTTGATGATTATCAAAGCCTTTAATAGCATCATCCAAGCAGAAAGCTGAAAGATTTTGTGTTAAATCAAGTTCCTGTGTTGGCCTGTACTGTGCTTTCCAGTATTTGTATCCCATTTCCCCACTCTGTACAAGAATAGGAAGAGGAATGTATTTTATTTAAATTTTATCTTTTTGTGGCAGTTGTCCTAGACGTCCAAGTCGCTCTTGCTGATCACCACACAAGATCAAGAAGCTGTCCCTTCTTCTTGTACTGTCAAGTACTTTAAACTTTCTTTTATTCACAGCCATTACTTCCCCTTAAATCTCAACAACCTGCCTGTAAATTTAGCCCCAGTTTTTTTAAGGTAAAGATGTTTCCATGCCTGCCCTTATTAGTAATGCCTTTTTTCACTTGCTTGTTTTTCTGCATCCTTTCCTCCACTCCATTTCCATGCAAATGAAGTGGAAGAGGTCTTGGGCTGAAAAAGCACATGTTTCTCCTGACACTCTATTTCTAGACAGACCAGCAGGACATGATGGTGGCAACTCTTTGCCCTTTGCTTAAAAAATGAGTCTGTGAATGCATCCATGAAGAGTTTCTGCATCACATGTAAAGTGTCATCAAAACAGAACGGTATTTCCAGGTACTTTCCAGGTAAAGAGTTGTCATATGTGTGGTAGCAAGATTGGGCCATCGGCTCGGAGCTCCACCTACTTTGCAATACTTGTATGATATCGATTACCGCCCCTCCTATATTCTTACTGACTTTTATCTTTTACAAAAATGCAATTTCTTTCCTTGGCAGTTATGAGATGGGCAAGATTTCAAGAAGGTATCCAGCATACTCTTCAGAAACTAGAGTATAACTAAATTCTGTGAGCTAATACTCACTCAAAAGCATTTTTTTTTAGGCACAGCATTGCAAATAAACCTATTCTAACCAAAAATAAAGCTCATTAGCTGAGCCAACAAAGGCTCATTAGCTTGTGTCAACAAAAGATCTCATTTCCATTTTACACCAGTTTCCTGATTAAAACATTAAAATCTGTGATTTCTGACCTTTAGGATTGTGGCAATGGTATGGTTTTTGCAGATCACCTGGGAATGTGTAGAATCAGCAGGTTTTTTGGTGGATCAGTAAAATCAGGTTTGCTTGGTAGAGGTTCAAGCAAGCAGGCTTCAGCAAGGTGGTAAGAGGTCCTGGCTTAGTAAGGATTGAAGAAGACATGCTTCATGGAGTTCAGTCTTGTGTTAAGGGGAATTTGGCACTATCAGAGTAATGACGGCTATCAAGTTAGTCCGTGGGAACTAAAAAACAAGAATGAAGAGATCTTTAAGAAGCTGGCAGCACAGTACTTCACTTCCCAGCACCTTGTGTAATCGCTACCAGCTATGCAAAGCGTACGGTGGGGGGGAAAACTCTGTCAGTGTGCTCTGACAGAGGTTTAGACCTCACTGAAGTGACAAAGTGTAGAGTGGTGGAGAATCAAAGACTGTTTCGTTGCAATAAACACAACCTCTCTCATCTCAACTTTACATAATGGGCATTAAAGGACTATTAAATGATTTTTAGGCTTCTGATTAACATTATGGGAATATAAAACCAGCCTAGGAGCTAGGCTATATTTCACTGCGCATATTAAAATCTTATTTCAGTCTTTATTATTGTACTTTTGCTAGACTGCAGTATTTATTGACTTCAGAT
Source organism: Psophia crepitans (assembly GCA_013399095.1). Lineage (NCBI taxonomy): Eukaryota > Metazoa > Chordata > Aves > Gruiformes > Psophiidae > Psophia > Psophia crepitans. Next base: position 143,748 of record VWZZ01006129.1, read on the forward strand.
CTTGTTGCTGTTATTCTATCATCGAGTACCCCCATGTTGTTAATAGTTCAGAGGAGTCATTGGTAAATGTTCTAAAAGTTATAATGGTTTACTATTAGGAGGTTTGTGGTTGAACAAATTACCTGTTGGAAGGGAAAAAAGAGGGTAAGCCTTTCAAATCAATCCTCTAAGAAAATTAACTTCTTTTGTGTATCAAGGTCACCTTTGGAATTTTTTCTTTCTAAGGGCATAAATTCACTCTGAAAGCTAGGCTAGGGTCACGGTGCCACTCTGCAAACATCAATTCAAGAGAGTAAAATCATACGGTAGGTCCGCAAAAGCTAAGTTTTTCTCAAAAGAAATTGCTTTCAGTTGAAAAAAATCTACATGACAAAATGGAAGAAAATTTTAAGTGCTTCAGTGAAGATGATGGAGAACTCAGACCCAAGTCTGCAAAAGTGTAGGTTTGCAGAACCATGCTGAGGTTTTAGCTAATAAGCTTTATTTTCACAGTTGGAACCGGCTGACTGTGTGCAGCCACCTGATTTCTGTGACTCATTTGACAGATGGCAATGTATGAAGTCACCAAAACTCATGTTTTATCCTCTACTTTGAATGTTGATTTTGCATGTACATGTTCATGTGCTATCAGCCGACTCTTAGGAAAGTGATAGATATCTGATCACATTACCTGTCTCAGTTTTCACTGAATAATTCTTACTTTTTGGCCGGTTTTGACAGCCAGCCAGAGAGCTCAAAGATACTAATTTCTTGTGAATGCTGTGAAGAATTGGCAGCTAGTCACAGAAAGGGACCTGTAGTCAGCTGTGACAGAAGTGGAGACATGAAGAACTTGGCCAGCCTCTTCTCGATCACGGTAGCCAGCAACCTGTGGGCAGGGTGGAAAATGCAAGCCCAAATTAGTGTCCCCTGGTGAGGCAAAGGCCGTTATAATTCAGATCCTTGTCCTTTCTAAGAGGCAACAGCCAGCTGGTCAATCAGCATGCATGCGCTGGCTGATCCATCAGCACACACGTAATCATGGCGTATGCTGTCATGCACGGCACATAGGGGATAGGGGAGGGAGATGGATAAGCAGCAGGAAAAAAATAGGGAGCACAGGGCACACGCTTTTGGGAAAACAGTCTGTCTTAGTTCATTTACTACACAGGGAGCACCGTTCTTTCTCCACCATCACCGTGTGTCCAGCCAGATTGGCTAGCAGGAATATTGGAGGAGGAGATGCTCTTCAGCATGAAGTTCTGATGTGCTTGTCACTGCTTCTCTCATTAGCAATTAGTTACCTATAACACGATCAGCTATATATAACGGGCAAAAATCATGCACACAAACGGGGGGGTTGGGGAAGGATTTGGGGTTGTCAGGCTGAAAGGAATGGAGCAAAAGCCAATGAACATTCTCTAAGACCCCACGAGTTTCCTGGAATATGGCTAAATCTGCACTTTGAAATTCATTATTTGCTTTAATCAGATTTATCCAGGCTTATAAGTTGAATGACTTAAGTGACCTTTAAAAAAAGGTCAGGCTTGTTTGCCAGGTTTTGATGGCATGCATTTGAAACGTGTAATTATCATAAAAATTATGAAGAGTGTAGATCTTCCTCAAATTCAGTGGAAGACTGTTACTTTATTCTTTGTCTTCAGCAGTAACAACTGAGGCCAGTATTCATATGCTTTGTTTTGGAAGGCGTATTTTTCAAAATATTAAGTAAGTCGTATTTTTAGAATTATTCCTTTTGTGACATGAGTATCTAATATTTTTGGATGTCTCATTTCCCTTCTGTAAGAACAGAAAACATTCATCTAGACTCAGACTTCTCATCCATCTGCATTCACATTTCAGCAAGGTACTTAAGTCTGCTGCTTTATTGGTGTTTCAAGAGTTGCTTTGGACAAAAACCAACAAAAAAAAATGGTTTGATATCACTAGTAATTTATTTTAAAAGAGAATAGGGAAGAGGTGCTTCACTGTCTATTTCACCTGAAATTTCCTCCTCCTCCAATAAATGCAGTTAGAAGTGGCCATATCTACTGCCTCCATACAGGGCAGGTGCCTTATTGGTACAATTTTGAGCAAAAATCCTTTAAAACATTTTTCATCAGAGTAGCTGTTTGCTGTCAGAGGTACTGACTGCGGTACGTAGCACATGACAGGCAATGTGTAAGGAAGGGTAGAGCGCGGTTCTCCTCTTTCTTTGGGTATACAGGAAGTAATTAGAGTTTGGATACAGAAGCTGCCTTTTTTTAGGACGTTAACAATTTACCTGGATGGGAGTTTGTAAGACATGATATAGCAGATCGCGTGGTGGAGAAGAGGCATTTGGGGATTCATGATCAAGGGAGGGAGGAACCACATGCGGTGACAAATTCCTGTTGGTTGATCTCAGTTCATCTGCAAAACCAAAGGCTGAAAGCGACTGAAAAAAGCCTATCCCTTTACCAAGGGCAGGAGCAGCTCATCTATGCTGATGGTGATACAAGCTCATCTTAACGATTCGTAGAAGTCTCTGGACATGGAGACTCTGTAACATCCCCAAGCAATTTCTTTTGGTGTTTCATCACCCTCACTGTTAGAGAGTTTTTCTAATGGTGAATAATCCTTGCTCAGACATGATGATACTGTTCCCAGACTTTCTTTACCACGAAGTTTGAAGTTTTTGAAGTTTTGTACCATGTTCCTCTCAGTTGCCTATTCTCAGGATGAGATCTCACATGTTGTGGAGGATGATCTAGCGTGCTTTCGTGTTGAAAGAGTTGTCTCCAGCTTTCTACCACCAAAACCCACATCTCCTTATTGTTTCTTAAAGTCAGGATTTGGGTCATATTTTAACTGAGAACTAAGCTTAAGGAGTAAATGCAGCTATGTTTCATAGGCTGAAGATCCACACAAGTGCTGGTGCCATAGCTAAGTGGCCAGAGCACCAGACTGACTCAGGAGCAAGGGGAGCTTTTAGCAGTACTGATTAACTATTTTCACTTAAACTGGTCAGGGAATGACTTCCGTACTAAAGAAACCTGTGGGTTTTTTCCCCACCTTTTCCTATTGCGCTTTGGTATTACTTATTATTGCTTTGCATTAATTTTCTCAGATTGGTTTGTATCTTCCTTTGAAAGCAGTATGTAAAATCAAAAATCATGTGCATGTGAGAGCACACCAGCACTGACAAAAGGCCTTTGAGTTTATTTGGCAGTAGTATAGGCCATACTTCTGCTTATATGTCACCTTATTGCTTCTGACTTTATTGCCAGTGCTATTGCTGACTCACATTCAGCTTGTGGTGCAAAACAGCCACATCCCATGTTGCATGATGGATATTGAGATAAATTCACATGTGAAGATTTATTGGGAGGGTCCATATCTGAAGGCATACGTTACTAATGGTGGAAGCTATTACGGGGGAAAAATAGGGAGAAAAAAAGAAATAAGAGAAGATGGAGAGAGAGAGAAAAGGGAAAACTCCATGGTGAGCAGGCCAGGAAGAGAAGCAACAGGGGTCCTCAGATGAGCATCATACTTTGTGTGTCCTCTCTGGTGCTGCTGGTGGTTCCCCCCCAGCTGTATTTTCTTTTCCCAGGGTAATGATATCATTTTCATTAGCTCCTGCTCAAACTCCCTATTAATTGTTTTTCCTGCTTCTGATGCCGTTCGCACCGACTGGAGCACGTGTTGATGAGGACTGGGAGTTGTGTGCTGGGTGGCTGTTGAGCTTTGCCCTGTACCTTACTGGGTCCCCTAACACAAAGCTGCATCCAAAGCTTGTCAAAAGGGGCAAGGGAGGTGCAATCATCACACCGGGGGCCGTTGTTTCCCATGAGAGGCTGCTGTAACAACCTTGTGAAGGCAAAGGCTGAGGCACCTTCAAGCACTGTGCAGCTCCCAGGTCCTTCACCTGGTCTGTTCTTCCTTGATGCATCGTTTGCCTGGCTACTACTTCCCTTGCATTTATGTGTGCGGAAAAGCATCTTATACTTTCCTGCCTTATGTCAAATTTGTTAAGGTAATTTTGAATTGTAATCCCATCCCCAATCAAGTGGCAGTATCTCTCAGTTAGCTATTGTCTGAAGATTTATTAGGCGTACTTTGTATTGTGTCAACCATGTCCTTAATGAAAATTAAAAATCAAGTGTTACCAGACCCCAGGCAGCAATTAGCAGGGTCTTACCAGTTTCATCTTCCCAGTTTGGCAGAAATACATTCATCGCTATTTGCTAAGTACAATTCTTCAGTCATCTGTGCTCACCTTAGCTGCAGCTGTGCGGCCCGTTCCTATTTGTTTATGAGAAATTTAATGTGAATAGTTATTGTGCCAGTTATGTAGTAAGAGGGAAAGAATTTCATAGGCAAATTAATAAAGTACAAGGTGAAGAAAAAACTTAAATACCTCATCTCATATGAAAATCTTTTCTTTACACTGCTTTCTGTGAAACGGATTTGTTCATTAAAAAGACGTTAAGATGACATTGAATACAACTGAAGCTCTTGCACTGCGGCTTAATCACCTCATAATTGGAGTGGGCAAAGAGCACACACCAGATTAGTGATGGTAGTTCAGCTAGTGCATGGTAATACATTAAGCTCCCACAATTCATTTTTGGTTATTTTCACAGAATCGCAGAATCGTAGAGGTTGGAAGGGACCTCGAAAGATCATCTAGTCCAACCCCCCTGCCAGGGCAGGGCCACCTAAAGCACATCACTCAGGAACGTGTCCAGTTGGGTTTTGAATGTCTCCAGAGAAGGAGACTCCAATTTTGTGCCTTTATTCAGTCATGAATTTTCCACATAGCTCTAACTACATCGCAGGCAGTGAAGCTGGGTTTTTCTCACATTCGTGCTGGATCCATCTTATTCCACTTGTCATGTAGGGATTACTCCTGTTCTATATCAGTCAGACTGGTTAGATATTTGGGCACTCGGTCTGTAATGATGGCAAGGGAGTGACAGGATGTCCCTAACACCAGCTATGATGTCCATGCTATACAGCGACTGTTGCTGTGGGGTGAATATAAACAAAAAAAGGCAGGTAATATTAAGTAGAGGGGATTGCATTAAGGCACTTCCCAGTTATGTTGCTAATTACAGTGTTTTGTAGGATGGGTAATTGTCAGCAAAACTGAGAAAGAAAAGAACACAGGTCAGGATTTTGCCCTGCTGTCGCATGTTGAGTTGCTTGACTGTAGTCTCTCCCTCCAAGAAAGTCAAGTGAGCTCCATTTCTTTTTCCAAAGTATGTGTTCAGCCACATAGATGAACATGGACATGGACATGGACATATACCACAAAATAGAAAAGTTATTCGTGATCTAAACCGTGAAAGAATACCGTAATCTGCTGTCAGAGTATTTTTTCCATGTTTTTTCTGCCTTGGAGTTCCAACAATTTTTCTTTCTTTAAAAATATGACAGGATTATTATTTTTTTTCTTTTCTTTAAGCCCTTTGGAGTTAAGAGGGCATAGTTTGCTCTGCTCTTCATGTACCCCGTGTTGCAAGATATTGTCATAAGGAGATTGTGGATCCGATATTATGCATTAAAATTTATTTTGAAAGTCAAAACTTTAAACTAGCTCAAGCAACCAGAATAGTTATGTTCACTCCTAACTTAATGAACAATTAAGGGACAGTCAATATGAAAAAGCTGAAAGACTTGTACTTACTGTATACTTAAATAAATATAGTGGTTTGGATGCATTTCTACCACAACTCCATGGGGTTGCTGAAGTGTTGGCATTGGACATTTGCAAATATTTCTAATGCTCTTTTAAAACTATTGTATAGTTAAATAAAAAATGATGTGCCATCAGCATGATGAATATGTTTCAAGAGCAATGGGGGGAAAAAAAAATTGAAAAAAAAATTAATTTCTATGACATGCTATTAATATTTTTCTCTGCTTCTCAACAGAACAGCTATGCTTTAGAAGGGCAATGGAGAGAATTATGTTTGTTAAGAGTTATGAAATGCTTTTGATTGAATAGCGTCTTTTATTTTAAGCAACTCATCCTTATTTCAGAACAATTTCAAAGCATGAAATACAAATTTGTATTTGCATTATTCTTAGGGGAAAAGAAATGAGATGAAATAAATCATCTGCAAATATACCTTAATGAAAATGAAGTTTGTTTGCACTTGTGTCTGAATCTTACTCACCTATGGGTGATTTTTTCAGGGATTCAGAGGGATTATATTTGTCAAATTTAATTTCATAATAGAAACTGTTTTGATGTTCTTCTAGAATGTGTTAGTTCACGAATACCCAAGTGCAGCTGTATGGACCTGGAACAGTACAGTTCAATAGTTTTGGATCAGGCACTACAGTCTTTTAGATTTGGTCAAGAATAACATGACTTAATGTGTAAAATTCTTGGAGTGAGAATTTTTTTGATATTGTGATAGCATTTTCTTAGAGAATATTTGAATCATATTCATTCCCAGTGATGTTTTATCTAATAAAAACAAGGAACTTACTATTTGAAGACACAATATTCAAGTCCAGTCCAGGTTAAAATATGAGCAAGTGTGATCCAGAGGAAAATTTTCCTTACTATTAAAATAACTCTAAAAATAATAAAGAAAATAAGCCACACTTTTATTTAGCCTGTGGAACATTCCCAAGTAGTCCAAATTGGGAAACTTGCATTTAATTTCCATTGCGTTAGAGTGAACTCCTGCTTTAAAAACAAAGAGTTGGAAGAACAGTTGCAAAAACAAAAAACAGAGCAAGAATGTTGCCAATTCAGACTTTTTTTTTTTTTTTAGTACATATCATATCCTTTAAGTCAGTAACACTGTTACTTTCAGAAAAAAAAAAAAGAAGTGGGCCTTTTGGTGGAATTGATGTAAATGTTTTGTTTAATTACATCTTGGATGAAGATTTTGCTTTGAAAGCCATCTCTCCTGGACAATTTATGTTGCCCTCCATACAGAAGTGTTTGCATGTCCATGCTTACCATGCCTTTATACATTTACTATGATATGTATACACACATACATGAAGTACACATCAGTTTCTGGATTTAAAAGGGCACAGCTGGGAGGCCTTCCAGGATTGGAGTCCCTGATTCTGGGATCCAAGGATGTTTCTGCCCAGACCAATCTTACTTTTGTAGTGTAAACATCCATATAATTTTGAATCGCCTTTGAAAGATTTTGGGGATACTCCACAACCCTTAGTGCTCACAGTTTCCAAGACCTTTTACAGACTTAAACTTTAACTCAGAGATGAAGCCTGTAGAGAGCATAACTATGAAACAAAAGCAGAAAAGTGCAATGATAAAAAGGCAACTAAGCCTATTTGTCATCAACAATATTCTCTGTAAAATTACTCAGTGCTTTTTAAATTTCAAGTTTGCCTTGATAAGCCAGGGAAATTGCAGCTAAAGATGCTCCTTCTCTAATCAATAGCTCAAATTAGTCCCTTTTAAGGTTTGTCTCTTCTGAGAAAATTAGATCAGGTTAGAACACTTACTGGGGAAATGGTGTCAGTTAGCTGCAAATCTGACTTAAGTAAAGTTTTCTCTGCAGTGTCTACCCAAGACCTGGTACAATATTAAGTAGGCACACTATGTCCATGTGAATGACAAAATTATTTTATCATCCTCTTAATAAATGTAACTCCTAGACTTCATGTCCTGATCTAATTTTCTAATAAAAGAGTAGACATTATCTTCAGATTGTTATGTGAGGTGATATGAAGGTTTCAATCAGATTAATTTGCATTTTAGCAGAAAATTTTAGTTTTAGTTTCAGCAATATCAGACCACATTTGGTTCGGACAGTGTCATGACTTTATAAAAAAAAATAAATAGATAGTGTAAATCTTGGAGGATCCCCAATTTGCTTACTATGTTATTAAAAGAGTTGGAGAAGTCATTATTCAAAATTACTTGAGAGAAACAAGAGTATGCACTATAAGCTGAGTGTGGAAACAGTGTTTTCAGATACTTCTTACATAATTTAGATAATTCCAGGACCTAACTGCTCCTGAAAGTCAGTACAACTGTTCACTGCACACAAATTAATTGCACTGTGATAGCAGAATACAGTGGTCAGAAGCTGGCAGTAAAAAAAGTTAAATCAGAAGTAAAGTAAAAATATTCATCACCGATTAATCAATGAAATAGCCTCTCTAGGGATGAGGTGCATTCTCCATCCCTGGAAATAATGAAAACATGGCTATTTATCATTCTAAAATATCTGCTATCATTCTACTAGAAACTATGGGTCAATCTAGAAATTAACAGCCGCATTTGTGTGACTTGTGATAGAGTAGGTCAGACTGGGTGATCACAGTATGTCTGTCAAGGCTTAAAATATATTCATCTACTAACAGTATTTTTTAGATGTAATATAAAATCAAGCTAATTAGACACTTCTGTTTGAAGTGATGGACTTTTAAAGGAAGCTCTTAGCACAAAATAGATAACACTTCAGCAACACCAGGTTTCATTTGAAAGCAATAGAGTTTTATTGGTCTTTCTGTTGAATCATCTATGTAACATGGCGGGGGGGAAGCCTTTTTCCTTATTCTTAGTCTAAAATAACCAACCTCTAAGTACTTTTAATTCCTTGAGTTTAAAAAATAACTGAAAATTGTTTCAACTTAATTTTTTTTTCATTTTCCAATATACACACATTCAAGAGTATGTATGTGTATATGCATTTTAAATTAATTTTATTCTGAATTATATTTCATTACATAGATTAGCAAACCTGTATTAGAAAATCAGAACTTTTCCTGTTTCTAGCAATTGGAATATTGTTGCTTTTGCAATTGGATAGTAAGTTTATTAGAGGACAAGTATAAAAAAGATAAATCAATAACCAGGCTCTTATTTTTACAGACTTTATGAGTTCAGAGTTGTGATGGCAGATGAACATGACAGTAATAAATTTTGCAATATAGTGAAGAACATTTGTAATGTACTAATTCATGGATACCTAGCAAGGAATCAGAAAAGTTTGGCGTAATAGAAGTGGTTGTGGGAGTTCTGCATGGTCCATTTGTGTGTTTTGTCTGTGTTTCTGTATGCATGGATGTCTCAACATTTGCACCTATATGCACGCATCTTAGATCTATAAACCTGTAAAACTGCAAGTAACTAAAATAACAATTATCTCATGTAATTATCTCATGTTGACTTCAATTTCTTTTAATGTTGTAAAATGATTTCAATATTAAGTACAGCTCAGTCTTGTAACTTCTACCGTTTGCTATAACAGTATTTTTTAGCACAAATACTTTCTGTCTTTCCAGCATGTGATAATCAAAGAATGCTGTTTTATTATTAAAAAGAAAATTGCTTTTCTTTTCAAGTATGTACTCCTTGTCCACCTCCCCTCCCCCAACTTGACTAGCTGCCTAAAAAGTTAGTTTTCCAGAGCATCATGCAGCAGTACCTCCTTGGAGGGATGAGCAATTATAGATACCCACACGCCCCTCCATGCTTAATTCCTGACTCACTGTGATGTGCTGCTGCTAAACCAGGTCTTACTGCCCCAGTACAGCTAGTTTCTTTGGCCAGGGAGAGAAATTCCTGAGACCACGAAAGTTAAGCCCAAAATGTGCTGTATTTGTGTTTTCATACTTTGAACCAAAAGAAAACTGATGTTAGTAATGTATGCCCATAAAAGTAGTTGTGATTTTTTTTCTTAGATTTTAAATAAGATTTCAAAGTTTAGTTAAGCTAAATCACCAGGTCAGAAGATGACATCTTATCTATAATCTATCTATATGCTATATACTGTATACTTTTTAAATATATGTAGAAACCGGAGTCATCAGAAGTAATTTCTTAAGATAATTTGAGAGGTCAATGACAGATGGGAGATCAAAGTGGGACGAAGACCCCCTAGTTCGACGTATGCTAGGTAACTCTGCCCTTTGGAAATTTTTAGGATAATTTCAACAGAAAACATTCAAAAATATTGTTGGCTTAAAATGGCTATTACAGCTCTCAATTCCCTCTTGCCTTGCATGATGTTCTTCCTGGGACTGGACAGGTGAAACCTACCAAATTAAATGGCACATTTTCTCCTTAGCTGCTGCAGGAAGCCCATAAACAGAGCTGACCAGAAAGCAGGATACCATTTCAGTCAGGGACCTGCTATTCTCACAGCACAAATAAATGTCCTGAGCAAAGTCTGTCTCTTTCTCTTGCTAAGTTCAGGGCTTCATAACACTTCTGAATGAAAATACTTCACAACAGGAACGTTAATGGAAGTTGGTTTATTTTTTTTTCTTCAAGAAGAGTTTTGATGTTTTTTTTCTCCTTTATGTTATTCAATGAATGTCCACTCAGCCACAAAGGAGCATATTTTCAGAAAAATGGCACCAACAGGTGGGCATCAACTGTCCTCATGGCAGCCTACAGCTTCCTCCCAAGGGGGAGCCAAGGGGCAGGCGCTGATCTCCTCCCTCTGGTGCCCAGCGACAGAACCCCAGGGAACGGCCTGGAGCTGCCCCAGGGGAGGGTTAGGGTGGAGATCAGGAGAAGGTTCTTCCCCCAGAGGGTGGTGGGGCCCTGGCACAGGCTCCCCAGGGCAGTGGTCACCGCCCCGATCTGGGGTGAGTTCAAGCAGCATCTGGCCAACGCTCTCAGCCATCTGCTGTGATGGGGTTGGTCCTGTGTGGGGCCAGGGGTTAGGCTGGGGGGCCTTGGGGGGCCCTGCCAGCTTGGGAGATTCTGTGATTCTATGAACCGTTAAAAGAACTTGTCGCAGTGAGTGACCAAAATTAGTAGACACATTTTCAAAAGAGACAGCACATTTTAAAGTCTTTTGAAACTCTGGGCCGTGTATGTGACAATGAGAGCTGAGCTGTTGGATACTGAGCTCTTCTGAATTTCTGACACTCCTTTAGGGGTTTAAATTGGAACTGAGTCTTTTGGAAAGTTTGGAGTAAATTGTGGTGTGCTGAGCTCTCTTATAAAAACAGAGATCTGTACGTGCATCTTTGAGAGGGATGTGTTACAAAGGATGTCTGCACTAAACTGTGAATCACGTGAAATTTTGATGGAAGGCTTTCTTGCCTAATAAAACTGCACACTGAGGTGTAGTGAGAGGAGGATGATTTAGGAGGACAGAAAGCCCCAACTCTCTTTTCCTTTCCTTTGAGAATCTGCACTGACGTAACATTTTTCTTTGCTTTATTACTGGGCAACAGGTTAGTAGTATTCCCCTGTTTCAGGTCAGTGACACAGAATCTGTGCATTGAAAAATACTTGCCTGCTGCAGACCACTTCTACCAAACCGAGGGGAAGTTTTGAAGAATGATAATTTTTACTAACTTTGATCTAGCTGAATTGTTTTGCAAATGCCCTGAAGTTTGAAAAAGAACAGTGCAAATTTTGCCATTGAAAAATTACAGTTCCTAGGAAATATTTCTCGTATTGGGAAGTATGTTCCAACCTGGACTGGTAAGTTGTAACCTGGTCAAATGATGTGAACCAGCTTCTTCAAGCCTAAAAATGTTTGCTATGCCACAACAAACGCATCATTGCATTTCATGTGGTCAATGCCACAGCTACAGACTGGGCAGAGAATGGCTGGAGAGCAGCCCTGAGGAGAAGGGCTTGGGGGTGCTGGGTGATGAGAAGCTCACCATGAGCCGGCAGTGTGTGCTGGCAGCCCAGAAAGCCACCCGTGTCCTGGGCTGCACCAAACCCAGTGTGGGCAGCAGGGCCAGGGAGGGGATTCTGCCCCTCTGCCCCGCTCTGCTGAGACCCCCCTGCAGTGCTGCCTCCAGCTCGGGGGTCCCCAGCTCCAGCTGCTGGAGCGAGTGCAGAGAAGGCCATGGAGATGATGCGAGGGCTGGAGCCCCTCTGCTCTGGAGACAGGCTGAGGGAGCTGGGCTTGTCCAGCCTGGAGAAAAGAAGGCTCCAGGAAGACCTATTTGTGGCCTTCCAATACCTAAAGGGGACCTACAGGAATGCTGGAGAGGGGCTGGTTATCAGGGAGTGCAGTGATGGGACAAGGGGGATGGGTTTAAACTAACAGAGGGGAGCTGAAGCTGAGCTGTGAGGCAGCAATCCTTCCCTGGGAGGGTGCTGAGGCCCTGGCACAGGGTGCCCCGAGAAGCTGTGGCTGCCCCTGGCTCCCTGGCAGTGCCCAAGGCCAGGTTGGATGGGGCTTTGGGCAGCCTGGGCTGGTGGGGGGTGTCCCTGCCCATGGCAGGGGGTTGGAACTAGATGATCTTTGAAGTCCCTTCCAACCCAAACCATTCTGTGATTCTATGACTTTTTGTGCTGATATGTCAGCCCTATTTTATTGGGTCTGAAACCATGCAGCTGGTCAGGTGCAAAACAGCTTGGGGGACATTTCAGCTACGGAAATTTCCATGCCAGACTGTTGTTTATGGGGGAATTTGCACAGCCAGGTATTTCTATTTAAATTTTTAAAAGACTGTAATGCATAGAACTGTGAAATCTATATGATACTTTTCTCTCTCATCAACATGAATAGATGGTTTTTGGCCACTCTAACAGGGGATGAATTAATTAGTGCGAGCTGTTTAATTACGTCTGTGGCATTTGTTTCCTTTAGCCACATTTTACTAACTTCAGATACTGCACAGCTGCATCTTGGAGCGAATTCATCATGATGTCATTATCAAACAGCTTTGTTCTAATTATACATAATAATATCCATTGAGCACAAGTCATTATGACAGTTTCTGTGGAAAATATCTTCTTAGTTTAATTTAGAAGAAGGAGTAAATTGTAAGAAATATCTCTCATTTCCATTGACATTTGTAGGCATGGAGGGTGTTCAGTGCATTCAGAGGTCTATGCTGCCGACAACATTTTCAAAATTACTCATCTCAAAATGGCTAGACAAAAACCATTGCTGAAGGAACCCTATGTTGGGGCGCTGGAGAAAAGCAGACTTTAAAATTGCTAGGAGGTTTGCAGCTGAAGAGCCCTGAGTGCCTAACCACGTTCAAAGACCGGGGTGTCAGTCCACCTGTAGAGTAGGTCTGCAGCTGGTGTTGCACGAACAGGGACCATCTGAGCTCACACTCTGGAGAAAGGTGAGGTTTCACACAGATCTGGTGTGATCTGTGTGATACAGATACAAAAAGTGACAGGTTTAATGAGGGAGGGGGTGCAACCAGCCCCCCTTTAACAGCCTCTCTCAGCACCTGCCCTTCAGGCAAGAAAAGCGGATGGATCACCTCATTTTAGCCAGGATTTTTTGCTGAAGTATGGGAGAGCTTGGGAACTTGTGGTGCTGCAACCTCCCATTCACGTTTAACTCTCTGTAGAAAGTATTAAGCAGAAAGCAATCTGAAAGCAACGCTGGGTAAGTGCAGTTCTGCATATCGTTGCACAACTGTTGTAATCATCATCTCTTTTTCATTACTGATTTCTACTATTGGTAAAAAAGCTAAAGTAGGGAAAACCATGCTCCAATTAAATTATTAAGAGTATTAGATCAACTTCTGAGCCTCACACCAAGAATTCAGTTGGGTGAAAAAACAGGATTACATTTCCTGCAACGCTGAAGCTGTATAAAAGCGGGATGGAAAACTATTTGCAGTCCCTCAAACTGGGACCTCTGATTCCAAAGCATCTAGGGCTCTGTTCTTATTTCTCTAACAGTGATATAAATTTGAAGCAGCCTCACTGCATCCAGTGGCATCCCTCCAGAATTAGGCTGAGGACGAAACAGAGAGCCTGCTTTCAGCAGCACTTTCTAATCAGTATTTTGAAGTCTATATTAGGTACTCATTCTTTGTAAATTCTCCCAAGGCTAACCTAGTAAATCTATCGCAGTTGTGTAAGTTAAAGCCTTGGAGGTGGATTCAGAGTGCCCAGCAAAGTGATAGTATGGATTAAGAGAAACACTACGCTTAAGAATTCAGTGGTGGACATTTGGCTCACTATATTACTTTAGATATTAAAGATTACAAACTAATTTTAAATGATGGCATTTGATCAGTGTGCCACCTTCTGCTGGGGGAATTTCTGATTGCCGAAAATGATAGTTTTTTTAAGAAAACCTCCTTGCTCTGCTTGACAGGTGTCCTATGAAATAATATCTGCTGATTTAGTTTGATGTGCTCTAAAGTTTTAGCATAAGTTCCCAAAACACCCCTAGAAAGATGTTACTGGAATATTGAAGTCTTCAAGCAGCATACGTGGTATATGCAGTTAGGTTTAAAGGTTACGTGTTAAATCAGCTGATGCAGGAAAGTATGGCAATTTTACAGATATTTTTGTGTCAAAAGCTTTTGAAAGGAGCACACTTTCCCATCTCGGAAGGATCATATTCTGAGAGTGTTCTGTATATTGTATCATGTGTTCCAGCTCTTACTAAAGAAGTGGAGAAGGACAAAACTTCGTTAAAAAAGTAAAAAGAACAGTGATCTGCAGTTTAAAAGTTGAGAACTTTCAGTAGGACTTCACTCGTCTGAATTCAGTGTAAGCATTTGTGACAGCGCCAGATAAAGCAGGAACATCTCTAACAGCGACAGCAGCAGGTCCTCAAACACTGAAGATTACAAGTGAAAATAGGTGGAATATTTATTAAAATCTTAAAGAATTTCAGTCCTATTTTGAAGACCTCTGAACTGCCTCTACCCCTGCTTCTGCAAGCCGATGTCTCATCCTTGCATCAGCTATGCACTGGTCACCCTCACTGGGAGTGCTGTGCTGGGCCTTGGGCAGGAGGTGGCTCGGGGAATGGCAGAATATTTTTCTGTTATGCCTTGATCACAACACAAAATGGACAAATCTGAATTTTTGGAAGGACTCTGAAAAAGTGGAACTGTTCCTCTGCATTCACTTATATTAAGCAGCTGTGGTGGGTTGACCCTGGCTGGAGCCCAGTTGCCCCCCAGAACCACTCTATCACCCCCCTCCTGAACAGGGGAGAAAAGGTGTAATAAATGGCTCGTGAGTGGAGATAGGGACAGGGAAAGATCGTTCACCAGGTACCATTCCGAGCAAAACAGGCCAGACTTGGAGAGGAATTCATCTGATTAATCACCAGGCAAACTCAGGGCAGAGCAGGGAGAAATAAACCCAAACCTTAAACCCCTCCCCCCACCCCTCCCTTCTTCCCGGGCTCAACTTCACCCCCCATTTCTCTCCCTGCCCCCCCAGCGGCACAGGGGGACGGGGATGGGGGTTACGGTCAGTCCATCCCACGGGGTCTCTGC
>VWZZ01006129.1:166925-179036 GCA_013399095.1 Psophia crepitans
CCCCTGTGCTGCTGGGGGGAAGGAGGGAGAGAAATGGGGAGTGAAACTGAGCCTGGGAAGAAGGGAGGGGTGGGGGGAGGGGTTTAAGGTTTGTGTTTATTTCTCCCTGCTCTGCCCTGAGTTTGCTTGGTGATAATCAGATGAATTCCTCTCCAGCTATGGTCTGTTTTGCCCAGGACAGTAATTGGTGAACAGCCTCTCCCGATTCTTATCTTGACCCAGGAGCCGTTCATTACACCTTTTCTCCCCTGCCCAGTTCAAGAGAGGGGCAGTGACAGAGCGGCTTTGGGAGACACCTGGACTTCAGCCAGGGTCGACCCACCACAACTCGTCATAACAAATTTCTTTCTTTTATCTAGTCTGACCCTTCCCTCTTTCAGTTTAAGCCCATTCTCCTTGGCCTGGCCCTCCCTGCCCTGGAACCAGCCCCTCTCCAGCTTTCCTGTGGCCCCTTTAGGGACTGGAAGGCCACAATTCGGTCTCCCTGAAGCCTTCTCTTCTCCAGACTGAACATCCCCAAGTCCCTCAGCCTGCTTTTGTAGAAGAGGTGTTTCATCCCTTCTGACCACCCACCTCATTGCTGAACGGTGGATCGTAAATCCTGCTGGGAGCTCCTTGCCAGTGTGAGGACAACCTGGTCTAGTGGAGGGTGGCAGAGGAGTTGGAACTAGATGACCTTTGAGGTCCCTTCTGACCCTAACTGTTCTAGGATTCTATGATTCTATGAAGACTGGTATGGAAGAAAATGAGAAATAATTTGTTTGAGTGGTGCACAGGGAATTGTCTTCATGGACTGAGGGTGAGATCCAACTTCCCAAGTCTGTATAGGATTTAGATGGTGAGAAACAAAATAGTATTTTAAAAGGTACAGTAGGAGGCTGTAGAAAAGAATGACATCGTCAAAAGAATAGAATGGAAGACAAGGTTTGCAGCAACGTTTTACTGTCTCTATAAATCTGAGGAAGCTGAGCAATGTCACCCATGTGAAATGGGAGCAGGAAGCTAGTTCCACTGTGAAGGACTTGAAAACCTTCCAATAAGTCAAGATGTTTGAAACAGGTTATTGAGTTTCTGTTCGTACCCTGGCCACAACACAGAAGTAATATAAAAATGTGGAGGTGGCTTGTTCTCCAGATTGAATCAGAACTGAAGGTTAAAAGAACATTTTCAGGATTTAAGTCCCTGATCACTGGCCATCTAATAGAAATTAACAAATAGTAGACAGCTCTTTCACAACTATTTGTTTGATTTTGAAAATCAACCTTGATTCAGTTCAGTTCTTTATTCTTTCATCTTTCTGCAGCATTTGAGCACTCAAACTTCACTAGTGAAGACGTACAGAAAGAGCAGAGTTCAAGCTCAGATGTTTAGTTGTCCAGTTTAAATTTTGCTTTGGCCATTCTAAATTCACAGCTTGCTTACGGCATGTGAGCTGCATTCTGCTGTTCACTTTTTTGTTTGGTTCTTGCGATAGGATTGAGCAAATTGCTGAAGCTACAAGAAAGTAACCATCGCTGATGCTGTCTAGTTTTATAGCACGACATCCTCCTTATGCTTCATGTTGTACAGGAAGGTAAGAAAGGCTTGCAGACCAAAGAGTTGCACAACACGAATTATTTTGTAGGGATTCTGGAAAACACAAGCGATGTTAGTAATGTACAAATGCAGAGTGAGGACTTTGTGAAGGATGGCGTGTGAAGGTAACTGAGCAAAAGATGCTGTTGAAGTAAAAGTAAGGAGCTAATGCAAGGTCAGAATTTGTGGCCGGTGGTGAACTGATTAAAATATGCCGAAAGGTAAAGGATGAGGAGAGGCAGGTTTGCCAGCTGACATGTTTCCCTATCAAGCTAAGAGGTGACAGGAAAGGGACAACTAATCATTGAGAAATCGGCAAAGGGAAAATAAAATCCAGACATTTGTTTCCAGCACTGGCAATTCATCTCAGCAGCTTCTTGCCAGGTACAACCCTTGTTCCCTCAGTGAAAGGAGAAGGAGCCCTTGGGCCCAATACCTAAATTATAGCCTCCTGAGACCACTATGGAGGTATCTAGAGAAAGTATGGCCATGCATAGGTAAATGTCGTCTTTCCCTGCTCAGGTGGAATCCCTGACTTTCAGTACATTCTTATGAGGGAGAGAAGGTTTTTTTGGGGGGTTTTTTGGTTGTTCTTTACTCAGCACAACACCTAGATCTGTCACTGTCACCATCACTACTACCATAGTGCAACTGATAACATCAGCAGTGTAAAATGCTCTTTTGAAATCTGATGATTGGACAGAAATGTCCTCAGATGCCCTTGGTTTTGCTGGGCTATTCACTACTAAACTTTGCCAAGAAGATTGCCCCAGACACCTGGCATGTCCTGGGTTCTGTGAAGTCCTCTCTGCCATGGCTCCATTTCAGCAGCCCAGTGTAGTAAATCCATTTCTGTTCATTCCCGTGGTGATTGTGCTAGGAGGTCTCATGTGCCCGTGCTTTCAACCACCACTCTGGTCTTAGGGCTTCCCAGAACCACAGTAATCTGTGCCTGTATCACCTTGAGTGTGGAGTCGGCTTAACCAAAGGTAAGTGTGGGTTCTTTTGATGCTATGAGTATTTACACAGGAGTATATACACATACATATATGCCCAGTATACTGTTTGCTCATAGGAACATTACAAATATTATACAACTTTAAAAAAAAATTACTTGGTGGTGGGATGGACAATAATAAAGATTCAATCGTCTTACAAGGGAAACTTTTCTTCATAAAGAACTCAAAGTGTAGAAATCTCTTCCTCCTTATCAGGTTATATCTTAGCGTTGGCTCCTGCTCCCAGAAGAAGGGTCATTAATTTTAAGCGTATCATGCAGGGTGATGAGCACCTGCGGCTACCACTGAATAGACAGGGAGGCTGTGTGGACCAAATGAAACGAACCTGAATATCCAGCTGCACAGAACTGAGTCTTTACCTCCTTCAGACAGTCTGAATCATGGACCCAAATCAAAGGTAATCTGGTTTTGATGTGCTTCTGTTGCTGTTTCTCCTCCTGAGGCACTCTGTCCCCCTGCATAGTCAGCAAAAGGAGGAAAATTGACTCCATGACCATTTTGTATCTTTTGCAGAATTAGCAGAAACTCCTGCCAGAGCTTTGGTGCCTCTTGCTGCTTGAGATCCCCTTTGGCCATGCCTCTTCTCCTTTGAACCTTTTGAGTTTCTCGTACCTTACTGCGGGGACGTAAAATAAGGCTCTCTATTTTTGCTCTTTCTTGAATTACTTTAATGAACCCACTTTCCTCACCTCACAAATGCTGCAGCGTCCACTCAAGCTACCCCTGATGTGAGTTATTTTGTTAATTGCATGGATAATAGCATGGTGAACGTGTCACAGTGAGCATAATTCCACCTTTGAGTTTTGCCCTTGCTGCAGCGCATCTTTAACTGCTGGAAATCAGAGGGAAAATGCACAGCTCGGATAAAAGAATTAATGGAATTAGTCACATGGGAGCAGGGCTGAGGGCTGGGGTTCAGACCTAGCCTGCAACAGCAATTCTGCTGACCCAAGGTCATCCAGCATCTCAGTCCCAACATCACAGAAGTGACTGGAAAATATATATATAGTCATCTGGGGTTATTTTTATTTGCCTTCTGGTTTTGAAGTCTTTGTGCAGAGACTCTGTGTTTGCACTCACTTCATATCTGCCAGCTTCTCTCCAGAGTCAGGAGGGATGGGAACTTGGCTTTTCATCAGAAAAGAAAAGAAAAAAAAAAGGATGTGGAAATTCACACGCAATCTCCTGATACCAGCCACCAGCTCTTCAAGGAAATCTCCAAATAGCAGGAGACTTCTGATAAACTCAGAAGAGTTCTAGCTGATGCTCCAAAAGCTGCAAGATTTGGCCAGAAGTGAGGATTGCAGGGCGTTTTTCCTCTCTTCTTTAGATTTCATTTATTCTGATCAGCTTCCCTAAACTCTGGTAATTAAGAAAATCTCTCATCTTACCCTATGTCCCTAGAAAAATGTATGAAAGACACTCTGAGCCCGAGAGGAGAGAAATTCCCCCATCTTCTTTATTGTGGTACCCTGGCACATCAGCTCTGTGGCATTTAGGATATTTTATGAGATTTCTTTTTCCCCTGTGAATGATCCCCAGCTCTGCAGAGATTTCTGACATTTTTCTTTCATCACTGATGAGAAAGAAAAGTTGGAATGCCAAAGTCCCTGAAAATTGTTTTTAATACCCCCCAAAAATCTATAGCCTTTAAAAAAAAAGTAAAGTAACAATATACAATGTAAAACTTTAATCTAAAAATAACCTTTTATTGAAGTGTTTTCTTTCAGATGGTTATTTCTATTTCAAATTTTATATCTGTAAGTAAGTGCTATATTGTGATTTATACTGTAATGTAAAAGTCAAAAATAAAATGCACAGCCTTATAGAGGCAATGTGTTCCACTAATCTTTCAATGAAGTTCTGACAAATGCAGTATTGTTTGGAAAATATTTCTCACAAACGACTGCTAATTTTTAATCACCATCTTCACCAATCTTTAATCACCTCACTTCTGTGAAAAAAAAATGGATTTTTTTTTCAGAATACAGTATAAGAAAATTAATAAAAATACCCCTTTCCCAACCACCACTGAAAAACTTTGACTTTTTTACCAGATATTTACAGCAGTGAAGTCTGATTATAAGGACCAGAAGGTCTTCATGTTTTGCATATAAATCTTTTTCTAAGCGTTAGGGTAGGTAGTCTGAAAGGTTTGTGCAGTCTAGAGATGACCACCTGTCATGTTCCAGTATTGTTGCTGACTTAGTAGATCAGTTCTACAAATCACAAAATATATTTTCACTGAAGTTTGGGGCAATTTGAAAGTTGTTTGTTAACCTTTTCGGTTAAAAATTGAAATACGATGCTATCTGATTTTCAATATTTGCAGCTTAATGTAATTTATTTTTGTATAGATACTTGAGTTATTTTGAAGTACTAAGTTCTGTGCACCTACAGGGACTTTCTAGCTTTTGTTACAAAAGTCAGAAGACTTAGCTCTCACTTGTATTAGCAATTTTGTTTTTCAGTGCAACCTCAGAACTGCAAAAGTGGTTACACAGATTTTCAGTAAAATCATGGAGAAATTTTCAGTAAAATCATGGAGAAATTGAAATATAAATGATCATTAAGGTATTTATACATCTCTTACGTGTGTGAATATGAAGTCTCTTCTGCATGTACACACAGACACAGGGAACAGAATCTCTTATAGGAGGAAGACCAACCTTGAAAAAACATAGCGTAGTGTCTTTCTTTTCTCTTCAAGGCTCTTTTGCATATTTTCTACTGTCTCCTCCACCCTCTTTTCTTTCTTAATCTTTCCTACAGAGGATAAGAACCTGGTAATGTTCAAATGCACTTTGCAAGCTCCCAGCGTTCAAGTAGTTACTCAATAAGATATAATGAATTCACTCCTTCAACTAATAATGATCTTATTTTTACCCACTGAACTCTGACACATGGTTATTATGTTTAGCGTCATTTTTGATGGGTGCAAAGCACCCAACACACTTACAGACAGCGTTGAAATCTGTAGCATTCACAGGCTACAAAAGTCTTGACAGGGTTCTCAGCTCTTTGTTCACCTCTCAATTTTCCTATTTTCTATTCTATTTTATTCAATTTTTCTTCCATTTTATGGTCACAAAAGTTGCACTTACCTGTTCTTTTCACTGAAGTAATGAAAGCAACCTATTTATTGGACTTGATCTATAGCATTGATAGCTGTGATGACTGAGCACCAGAGCCTGAGACCTTCACAGCCATCCAAAATACCTGTGGCTTCTGTTAGCAACAAGCACTTCAAACACTGGTCAAAGATAGTCTATTTAAACAACACACGGTCAAACAGCTCCTACTGCACATTGCTGAGTGCAAAGAACAACTCCACTTCAAACACCGCCGTAGGTCTCTCAAGATATTTTTTTCTTAGCCTTTTAAGACACTAAAATTGCTTTTATGGTTTTCCTCCATTGTACTGCCATCAAAAGTACATTAACTGGTAAGCTTTAGACAGTCAAGTTCCATTTTATAAGATACTCTTAAAAGTATAATTACTAGACTTTGAATATGCCACATTATGACCCACATGTATAGAAATGTATTCACATTAAAGCAGTGAGGAGTCATGCATTAACCACACCATTATTGAAACAGCAGTTGGATGCGTTTCTTCCGGCCAGTGTGCTACCCTCCCCAAAGGTTTCCTTGAAGAACCAGAAGCTGTCTGCTTACGTTGGCCAGGGCATCCAGGGAGCCCTTTGACACCAGTACCTTCTGTGGAGTCCTCGGTAGACTGTTTATGGTGTATATGGCATATGGGACTTGTTGGCTGTGATGTTCATCTGCTGTCCAGTCACTAGTTATGAACTTTTTCATTGTCATTAATATGTCTGTTGAGAGGGAGAGGTACAGCTGTTCTCAGGTCACCTCCCCTGGAAAATAAGGAATCATAGCCTCATTGTAAGAACTGTCTTTAGGAAGAACCCCATAAAGAAACAAAACCAAGACCAAACCAAAACAAAACTAAACAAACAATCAAAAAA
Source organism: Psophia crepitans (assembly GCA_013399095.1). Taxonomy (NCBI): domain Eukaryota; kingdom Metazoa; phylum Chordata; class Aves; order Gruiformes; family Psophiidae; genus Psophia; species Psophia crepitans. The sequence goes on from VWZZ01006129.1 coordinate 173,509, forward strand.
AAAAAAAACCCACAACAAAACAAAACAAAACAAACAATCAAAAAAGTTAACAAGTCTGCTGGTTTCTGAATGCTTTTTCTGAATGTCTTCATCCTTCAAGGAACATCCCTTTCAGAAAAAAAAGTATCCTGAACAGATACATGATTTTGTTCTATTACATGCGCTACATAAGATAAACATATATTTTTTTGTCACGTTGCTTCAGCTATGAAAACAATTTCTATGAGAAACTGAGCAAGAGGAGTATCTGAAATGCTCTGTATATGTTGATATAGCTTTTGATATCAAATGTCCTAGTTTTGTTGTCATATGTTGACCATTCATCAAAACATCAACCCTTTCACACCATGTGCGTCGTACATAGGAGGGGGACAGTATTGGATTGTATTTCCAAGGAAAATGGAGCCCCAGCATTCTCCAATGTTTTTTTCTCAGATTATTTATTTAAAAAAAGAAATAAAATTAAAAAATGGCTATTTGCTCTGTTAGAAAACTCTGTCCTAGATCTTGGATGGTAACTGTTGTCTCTTCTCAGGAGAAGAAAAGCAAATAAACCCACATGCTCTCTAAAACCACTGCTGCTGTGTTAGGAAGTATATCAGTTTTGGTCATCTGTACAGATGATAGTGCTCATGTACCTGGAAAATTCAAGCTTTCCGGTTAGAACTTGTCCATATTGCATCCCCTGCCTTTCCTCAGCTAAGCTGTAAAAAATTACATTTTGAAGATTGAAAGGCAGGAGGAAAAATATACTTGGATCTTTTGTGGCATATAGCTCAGGGTGATTCTTTGTGCTTGGTTTCGAGTTCACAGGCTGCAGTTTCCAGAGACAGAAGAGTGGTGGACAGAAAGCTTTCTGACCCTGTGAGATTTTCATTTCTGCTAAAAGACATGTAGGTGATCCATGAGTTCAGGCTGAAACACCTGAAAGAGACTTTAGTTATTATTAATTCTATCATGAAGTAAAATAGGAGAGAGAAACATCCTTTTGTGCTCTGAGAATGAGCATCCCAATAAAAGCAGTCCTTTGCTCTGAATTTTCCCTTATCTAAAGGGACAATACAAACCCTTGGAAACTCTCCAGCAGTTGCCAAGGCCCTCTCTGACCAGGTCATTCATCCTCAGCGACCTGGAGATACAGAATACTTGCTATTTGAAGGAGAAACAAAAATAAAAGGCAAACGCTGAAATTCTTATTTTTTTTTTCTTGCTGCTGAAGGTCATATATATCACATTCACTGAAGAAGTGGTATAAAATGTGTATCACTATTAACACTCACTGCCAGCGTTGACACCTTGCACATCCAGCATCTGGTAATGACTTTTATTTCTCAGTCCCTATGCAAAACTACATCTTCCACAGGGACCCCAGCTCTGGCCCAGGCAGACAGTTTCCAGACCTTGCAGGACTGTTCACAGCACACAGTCCGTACTTTCATGTTACAGAACACTTTCAGTATTAGAATCAGTTAATATATTTTTCTCTTTTTTTTTTTTCCCCTGAACTGATTACCAGTGGCACCTTGTCTTTTATGTTGCCTGAAAGTGAGATTTTTATACTCAAACTGTGCGTCCATTCAAAAGGCCACCTGTACAAGTAGTGATCACAAAAAAAATTCCTTTTGGACCAGATGCTTTTCAAAGTGTCTGTTAGCAGACCTCCTGGAAGAGAATCGTATCAAGAAATTGGAATCCAGAGGTCATTTTTGAAAGAGGAGCCTTCAGTCTTTTCTCTTTCTAGTCTGGATTTTGGTTCTAGTCCTGGCTCCAAACGTCCTTGCTTGCCTGTGGAAAGAGATGTGCATCCATCGCTATGCCACGTTTTGATTTCCCACACCCTAGGTGACAGCAGAGTGTTTTGAAAAGAGAGCAGGCTTTCATGTACGGACATGCAATTTTTTTTTAAATTGCACAGGATCTTTCTACCTGCTGTGCTTAATTTTAAAATCCCATTAGGTCATAAAAATAAATGTTTGCTCTTTCATTTCTTCTCTATATTGTAGCAGTTTTCATTAAAAAAAAAAAAATCTTTGGCTGCAGCACAAATTCCCCTTTATCCTCATTGCAGCAGGTCTGCTCTGCAAATTTATTTTTGTCTTATCCAAGCTAATGGCACAAACACTCTAAAAAGTGCTTCCACCCTCACACACACCCCCGCAGCCCTCCACACGGTTTAATCTTTACTTGTGTTTGGAGGTAATGCATTTTTTATCTTAGAAGTCAGTATTTCCATTAGCAAAATTTCACTTCTTGTGGGTTTTTTTTTTATATGGATGAATCTTGCAGGCATTTCTGTGAGAGGGTATAGCATAATGGCTTTCTTTAAGACAGACTTGGAATATTTTGTGTCATTTTTGAGGGGCCATCTCTCAGACTTCTCTATTGACGCCTCAATAATACGTGACACGGTTACCTTTCCTTTTTGTTCCCTTGTAATCTTCCCAGTGTGGTCTGATTTCCTGAGATGTTTAGCCTACGTTTATGTTACACAGGAATAAACTTTGCTGATGCGATGTGTCCGGGCAGTTATATTGGCATGGGCACGTACTGCCTTTGTCTCACAAACAGCTAGTGACAGAACGGTGATCCCAGGAGAGGAAGGATTTGAAACGGGCTTTGGTCTTGGTGGGAAGAGCAGGGAAGTTGCTAACTAGGAGTAAATACTTGGTCATTGGGACAGCAGCTGAGAGATGAGAGAAGGATAAAGAGAGCAGCAAGTAGGAAAACGCGGCAAGAGGTTTGCAGGAAATACTAGTGAAAGAAGGAAAAATGGTGAGGGAGGAATACAGGGGGCTGAATCCCATGGAGACATGCAGCTTTCACAAGGAACAGAAAGCCTGTTGTTACGGAGACATTGTCAACATCATCTTCTCCAAAGTGAGAGGTGAAATCCTTGGGAGCACGGTAGGTCTGAAGAAGTTTGAGGCACGCATCAGCAGGGTTTTGTGGTGCTAGTTACTAATTTATTGCTTTGGAGATCCGGGAGATAAACACCATTCAGGTGAGCATATGAAGTGTTTTCCTCTGCATGTCTTTCTGTGGTGTGAACAGCTGAGGTAAAACAGATGCACAGCTGTCTGTCCCATCTTTGTCTAAATGCTGGTGAAACAGTGGCAGGATGGTAACTTCCATGCATGATCCCCTGGAAAGTAGCTGAATCTCCAGCATTGTCACTTAGCCGGAGGTTAGAAAGTGAAGTTCCCTTGCTACTCCTCTTACAGCATTTGCTANNNNCTAAAAAATTGTTAAGGGGAAAAAAAAACCCCCCCCCCCCAAAAAAAAAAAAAAAAAAAAGCCACACTAAAAATGGGTGAGAGGAAAATGGAAAACATTATTATTATGTGTTTTCCCCTTTGCCATTCCATGCTTTACAATTACTTCGGTGTTCATCGACCTCGCAATAGAAATGCCTTTTATATTTTCTGAGGCACTTAGAGATGACTTAAGTATCATTTAGTCAATTGGCAGAAGAAAGAAGTCAAATTATGGATCAGATTTTCTCTGCTTCTTTATTCTTTAAATTAATTTACTTTATTGGTTTAGTGTGCTTGAAAGGTGAGGGATTGACAGGACTACAGCATAGAAATGGCTGTTCACAGACTCAGGTCATACACTGACATCTTTGCTAAACTTAGAGTTGAAAAGGTAGGATTTTGTCAGCATCCCCCTGCATTTAAATTTAAATTGCCTCTTTTTTTTTTTTAAAAAAAAAAAAGGAAAAAAGAAAAAAAAGCGGCTAGCTCCCTAGCGCATTCTGAATCACGTTGTGCCGAGTGTTAGAAGTAAATGAGAGTACCTAAGACTAAGACTAAAGACTACTGGCACAGCCGACAGCAGCTCAACCTTTTTCACCCACTGAATCCAGAAGGAAACTTCATGCTGGCAGCCAGGAACAAGGCTAACTGTGCTCCCTGTGAAGTAAATAAAGCTGATTAAGGCCCTCCACAATTCCTTTATAATTTGCTCTCATTTCTGCCTCCTAAATATGCCTGCTTGTTTTCATGCCCATGTGTCTTATGAATGAGATGCTGGTGTGCCAAATCGACGTTCACGTGCGCATCCAGATCAGCTGAATATTCATGTCGTCGGTGGCTGGCGCTGTGTCCACCCTGGGAAAACATTCCTTTTCTGAAGACAAGAATTTTTTTAAACTTACTTCTCTTAAGAAGAAATGGAAAAACTTGAGAGCGCTTGCATCCTGTTAGATCTTCATGAACTTCTCAAAAATATTCATGGAATAATTTGAAATTCCCCCACGCTCAGTAGTGTATGCCTGCTTTGAAAATAGAGAAGTCCTTGTGTTGCTTTTTTTACTGTGGGTGATGCAGGGGATATCAGAATGTGTTTGTTGTCTCCGTTATTATTTTTTTTAATACGTATAGTTATATTCCCCAGTTGATTATTCTTCTGCTGGATATTTACTACTCATGAGACCCCCATTCCAGACATAAGCTTCCTCTGTAAAAGAGTGAATGCAAGACTGCCTCTTCTCTTGGCTTCTGGTCTCCATCTCTGCCTTCTGCCCTTGCAACCAATTGCCCTTGTTACCAGGCACCTTTTATTTTCTTCTTTTAAGGTGAGGCCCCAGTCTCTTGTAAACATGCGAACACTCCTCATTTTCTGTTTAGCTACTTGGTGATTGGTGGTAATGTCAATGCTGTAAGATACCCAGGCTTTCCAAGGATCCCTAAGCACAGTTATTTTTTACAGAAGTCAAGGCAAATTACAAAATACAAAGTTCTTCTCTGGAATTTTTTTACCTTTTGGGAAGTTCATCTTCTCAGGCTGTGTGGCACCTCACTTTTTCTCTCCCTACGATGGTTAACTTTCTTGCTTTTAGAGGTCTTCAGCCAGGCAAGAACTCATTTCCACCCAAGCAGATACCCTAGTTCCTTTCCCTGCCCTGAGCAGCCTGTGCCAGCCTGTTGCAGCCCTCTGCTTTGTACCTTCTGACACCCACAAGGGGCTTCAGCATCCCATGGCCAAAGAGTCTCCTTGCCCTTGTTCAGGGACCAACACAGAATCCTAGAATGGCTTGGGTTGGAAGGGACCTCACAGCCCATCTAGTTCCAATCCCTGCCATGGGCAGGGACACCCCCCACCATCTCCGGGTGTCCAAAGCCCCATCCAACCTGGCCTTGGGCACTGCCAGGGAGCCAGGGGCAGCCACAGCTTCTCGGGGCACCCTGTGCCAGGGCCTCACCACCCTCAGTGGGAAAGAGTTCTTCCTAATATCTAATCTGAATCTCCTCTCTTTTAGTTTAAACATGACATAGCACTGGGACCTTGCAGCTGGTGACCTTACAGCACGATCTTGAATCTTATAACAAGCAATGGCAACAACTCCGAAGTCATAAAGTGGTGTGGCAAATTCCCCAGTTCCCTCTAGGATCAGTGGAAACGTGAGAATAAGAATTATAGAATCATTAAGGTTGGAAGAGAGCTCAAGGATCATCTAGTCCAACCATCCCTCTACCACCTACCACCCGCTAAACAATGTCCCTAAGTACCACATCCAACCTTTCTTT
>VWZZ01006129.1:179845-191351 GCA_013399095.1 Psophia crepitans
GTGTCAAAGGCTTTGCTGAAGTCTACGTAGACTACATCAACAGCCTTTCCCTCATCCACCAGGTGGGTCAGCTGGTCATAGAAAGAGATGAGGTTGGTCAGGCAGGACTTGCCTTTCACGAACCCATGCTGGCTGGGCCTGATCCCCCAGTTGTCACGGACATGGCACGTGATTGCCCTCAAGACATGGACATGTCACAGACATGTCATGTGAATGACATGGTCTTCACAAGAAAAACTGGAAGTGGAATCTTCACTGTGGTGACACCAAGGGCAGTCCTTGATTTCCTGCAGTGGGATCATCACTCCACTTTCTGGCAAGGTGCATTTCACCTCAGCTCAGCATACCAGGAAGGGGAGGGACCCCATCAGCTTCCATAAAACCGGAGATCCCTGTTCATGTGTCGTCATGGAAAGGCAGCTTCCATTGGGGTTTTGTTTTGGTGCTTGTTGGGTTTTTTTCAGCTGAAGAGTGGTATGTTAACAGCAGCCAATAGGTAGCCGCGGAAAACACACAAAAGTTAAGAACCAGACCTGCCTATTGATCCGTAACTCAAGTATCTTGTATGAGATGGTTTCATCTGATCCTTCTTAAAACTTGAACAATAGCACTATTATTACGTGGTTATCTACAAATGGGAACCTGTCTTTAGAGAGTAATTTTTTGATGGAAATAAATGGAAAAGGCTAAAATGTAATATACCTCGTAAAAGTAGGATTTCTATTTGTATATATTCTTGCTTACCAAGGAAATGGCAATGCTGATACACTGTATCATTCTGATTTTGTGATATCTCATTGTAAAAAAAGCCTTATCTGTTTTGGTGATTACCATGCTAAGAACTCGGATTGATATATTTGAACTTGATTTGAGAAATAGCATTTTATATAAATCTCACATGCATTTTGGTTTTTAATTGTGTGAAATCGTGGTCTTTTCAAATTGACTTTAGACTGAGAAAAATCCCAATGCAATAATAATATTAGCTGTATCACATGTAAACTTGGATATGGAATGAAGCAGCTACACAACAAAATTAAGATAGCAAGGAGCTAGATTTTATTTCTAGCAGGGTCCCACCGGCACACTCTACTTTTCTCTTTCCTTTTGCTTGAGAAGATAGCCTCACATGAAAGACTTAATAAAGCACAACACAACCCTATGGGTTTTGTTCCTAATGTATTACACTCTAATTTTTTGTTGTAATTATCTTTTCACCTACTTGATATGCTTAAGGACTCTGCTTACGTAGTCACAGAATGAATAAAGCTGGCAAACATCAATGATACTGTCTTGTAGGATGGTGATAATTACAGATTAGTACAATGCAGAAAAATGCCTGATAGACCTAAAAATTATGTGATTAGATAAAGCTCTTACAAACTGTAATTCATCTAAGACTTTTAATATTTTACTATATTCCTCATTCTCCTTCCCAGCTATGATTTTCAAGATTTATTTGTCGCTATTCTCTATTTTTCTGATACAAACAGTGTTTGTGGGCTATGGCAACCAATCCCCTTGGGCTTTCTTTTGCTGTAATTTGCATAAACACAGGCATCATATGAATATTCAGTGAGTGGCTTTGCATTAAGTAAGTGCCCTTAATCAGCTTTTCAGTTCAGTTTTATTGGTTGCACGCAGAGTCAGCTATTTCATCCAGAAAATCTGAGGGCCCTACGCAGCTAACCAGGTAAGGTTTGCAATTCTTTGATGCGTTTAATGAAGGAGGGTGGTCATTGACTACCTACATTCCGGGGATGGCTCAAAGCTTGCTAATTTGCTTGGGGAGAGGCTGCACGTGTATTTTTTCTTGTTGTTTATATTGTTAGTGTGTTTGTTGTTGTTGCTGTTATTAACCTGTGATGGCCAGGTGGGCACATGCTTCTGTAATTTGCATAAACATCAACTCTCAATGAATAATGCATAAGGGATATTTTAAACACGGGGCTCCTAGCGCGGCCGGCTGTATAGCACTGTGGTTTGATTGGCTCCGTGGCGTTTTCATCACCGGCAAATATTCCTATAACATGAAAGCCACTAAAAAAGCTAAGCTGAACACTCAGTATTTGTTTTTTTTTTTAAAATGTCGGCGATCTTTTCAAAGCAAATTACACAGATCTCCTCCCACCCCCTCCCTGGCTATTAGCGCCTCTCTCGCTTCCATGAAAAATACGTTTACGAGCTTGATTGCGGACGCTGTTTGCAGCCTGGACCGGTGCCTGGGACTCCTGGGGAAGGCAGCAGCAGTTGTATTTGTCTGAAACTTGCATAAACATGAGCGACATGTAAATAAGAAGCCGCGGTGTTGGTACGCGACATGCACCCGCCCATTCGCGCGCGGGAGATCTCTCCACTCGCCGCTGTTTAAGCAGGGATGCGATCTGGGAAAGGAATAATTACACGCTAAATAAGTTATTTATAATGCTGGTTTGATTTTCCTGCTATCTAAACTGTTATTTGAGGTGGAGGACTGGAGAGAGGGATACCCTTTCATAAACTAAGGCAAGGTGATTAGGAAAGAGTTAATTGAGGACTCAGCATCTGAGAAACAGGGCGTAGACAGTCAAAGCTGGTTTATGTATTTAAATTGCTGGAGATAATTGGTATCATTCTCCTTATTTTTAGCTTAGTACTCAGCTTTTGTTGGTGTCTTGAAATGAGCCTCTAGGGGATAAAATAATCACATCTAAAACTTACTCGTTAGGAGGGTTCTGATCCAGAAGCTGGTAGGCATGCTGGCCCTCGGGGGAGCCAGCGTCCCAGGCAAAACGTGGTGCCTGTCAGCACCAAAGATGGCCAAACGGAGCAGGAAAATTAATAAAGCAGGATCACGATACACAGAAAAAGTTACTGTAAAAGTCATATTAAATGGCATGTGTAATCAGAACATCTCTCTGTTGAAGTGTATCAAATACAGCAGGGCGTGCATTTCACGGACGATAATTGGCATTGCTGAGTTGTCCGTGGCTTCAGACTGTAGGCAGAACCTTCAAACCTGAAATGACCGGATTTTAACAATGCCACATTACTAAAATTACACATCTCAATGATTCTGGGCAACCTGGAGCAATACCATGCAGCTGATGGGAAGCCGCTGTGTTTTCTGCCACGCAGTAATCACTAATGAGAAGGTACTGAATAAAGGATGTGTTTTCGCTGCTGGTGTCAACTATTCCTGTGAACCAAAAGCAAGCCAAGACCTGGGGGAATGAAGGAAAAAGCAAAAACACCTTGTTTGGTTTAGTTGTTAGTTTCCTCATTTGGGGTAATGTTATTTCTTCAACCAGGTATTTCTGCTATTTATTAAATAGCATTAAAGTAATATTTTTAGGATTCCTACTGGGGGCTTGCTAGGACGATCTTTTATTATTTGGCTTGTGTGTCGATTTTTGTTCTGCCTTGTCCCCTTAAATCAGTGCCTGGTGTTTAGAAAGGTAAACAGGAAAGTGGATTAAAACTTCAGATGTAAAAATAGGAGCGAAGAAAGGAATGTCTCTTGAGATTAGATGCACTTATTCAAAAAATGCTACATTACATGCAGGATTATTAAAACCAATTTTAAATTTACATCTCCTGCCAAGTATATTTAATTAAAATTTTCAGGTTTTAATAAGTTCACCATGCATTTAGTTATCAGTTATTAGATGCTTACAGCTGTGATAAACACCAAGCAATCTTTAGGGCACTATGGGGACTGTAGGGCTGGTAGTTTTAAAAGAATACACTTACCCTAGAGCTAGAAGACTTATCAGAGAAATGGTGTGAAGGACGTTTGTATTAGTAAATATATTATTACTGGGTGGTTATAGGAATACCTTATTCTGTACTAGACCCTCCCTCAGTGTCTGACTTTTTTCACAGCGAATTAGATGTGTCAATATAGACTCATTAATATCCTAACAAGACTGTTTTTCACCTGTGACTGCTATCATTGCTGTTTGGGTGAAATTTCTAGAGGTGATGTGGGGATTTTACACCTAAAGAAGGACTTTAGGACTATGCGTTTGTCAGCAGTTTCTGTGCAGCAGATGATGTCCTTGTTGGCAGAGCAGAAGGAAACAGAGATGCTGCCTGAGACATCTTCTGGGAAAAAAAAATAAAATAAAAGGGAGCAATGAGCATCATGTAATCTTCCATAATGAAATAGGAGGAAGTACGCGGTGGGAAATGTTTTAATGTCTTCTCCGAGTAAGGATGCTTTGGAAGCTGGAAACCCAACCCTCCGCACTGGGTGCCTGGAGATAGCCATGACAAACACATCCCTACTGCATGTCCCCAGGGTTGGCTGAGTGACCTGCTTTGATGCGTTCCTGAGCATCTCCGAAATGTCCATCACCAGGCCTCGTAAAAATACAGCAGTTTTCTTTTCACCTTTGAAATTAAACCACCACATCAGGTGACAGTGGAACTGTGTTTTGTGCAAGAGGGGTCAGAAACAGAGCAGTGCTTGGTCTCGTAGGCTTTGCTGGTATTCTTCTTTTTTTTCTTCTCCCCTCAGTAAAATAAATATTTACTGAAAGCATATCTTCAATAACTGTGATTGAAGAGTGAACTTTGAACTTAATTCATCCTTAATTGCCCAGCATGGTGGGCCACCAATAAGTGTATTTTAATCCAGCTGGTTTGTAGGTTTTTAATTGAACGGACATAAAAACAAGAAAGGAAGGTAAATAGAAATGTTCCTGCTTCCACCTTCTTTGCTACTGTGGTCCTTGTGGTGGTGCACTCCTGCTTCTCCAGGCTGGCCACAGCACGCAACAAAGCCTGTATTTCTGGTATTGGAAAAGGTTGTGGGGAGAAAAGGGGAGCAAGCAGGCTTGTGGGCTTTCGTAGACATTGTTAAAAAAAAAAGAAAAAGAAAAAAACTGGTTTTCATTTTTCATTGCAAATAACGTATAGCCAGGCACGCTGCCACTGATTACAGTTGCTGTGCCAGAGAACCTTAGGAACGAGCCCTAAAAGGAAAAATAATAGCTTGGCATGAAGCAATAAAACAGGATGCTGATTCCCCTCTCTCTCACCCCAATTTTACACCGGTGTGACACCATTGATATTAGTGGTGGTATTGCTGACTCACCTTGAGAAAAGGAAGAAGACAATCAAGCTTTGAAATTTTTAGTTTTCCTGGCGACAAAAGAAATCCCACGGATAGTTACTCTGGATGTGTCACTGTGGCCCTTGGCATACACCGCAGACTCACAACGTGTGCAGCTCAAGTGTATCCCACCTCTCTGCGTTCGAAAACCCAACACTGCACTAATGCCAGGAAAGAGGTTTTTGCCCAGCCTGCTACACTTGTGCAGTAAGCATGTTTTATACAGTATAAAAAGAGACAAATGTTCAAGCTCAAAAAAACCCCACCCACTCTATAGATATTTTTCAGGTCACATATCCTGTTTTGGTTTGGGATTTTATCTCATGGCTCTTGTGGTTCTCTAGTTTGGGGGTTGAGGAGTGGGAAAAATACCAGAGGTGGTGTCTTTCAAGTGTAATTTTCAAAGAGTATCTAAACCCATCGTTAGATTCACCTTTCTGTTTTGCCAGGTAGTCAAGCAGATCTGCCGGGGTGAGTCTGAGCCAATGCAGCAGAAGAATTTCAATTTAGCAAGAGCAGTTTTTCATTCTTTACCTAGCTCTTGTTTGACTGAAAAGTCTCGAAGTTGTTTCAGTGCCTGTGCTCTCCTCCTCCAGTGATGGTGATGAGGAGAGCTGGTCATCGTTTAGTTTTCATCACTAAACATCTCTGGTGGTGCTTCATTACATTCATGGTTGTGTCTTTACATCATGAAAGAGGGAGCCAGCTCCTCTTGAATCTATTTTCCTAGGAAAACAGATGGAGAATGGGGACTAACTTGAGAACAGTTGACACCGTAGACTGCCTGCTGCTCTCCGGCCATTTGGGTATCATTAAGGAAAGATATAAGGCGTGATAACTCAGGCCCAGGTACCGGTGGGCACTGGTATGGAAACAGGGCTGGGGTAGAAGAGGAGGTTCCCACCCATCCTTGGGCACAGTCCTTGAGGGAGAAATATCATCCTTCCAGCTTAGGATGTGCTCACGGGAGGATTTCTGTAGGAGGATCTTCTACTTTTCCTCCACTCTGATGATCCTTCTGTGGCTTTCTCACCTAAGTAGAAACAGTTGTCCCCTCTCAGTGTGTTGGAAGGAGTAATTAATTTCATCTTCATTCATCACTTTGGGGATGTGAAGAGTTGCATTATTGCTAAGTGTTGTAATTATTTTAGCTTAGGATTACATGAATCATTTTCTGGTTTTGCCAGGGTCCACGATTTATTCAGTGCAAGCTGGTAATGTCTTCAGTAATGAGCAATGACTTCTCAGTAATAAGTAATGACTTTTTTATTACTATATAAGGCCTGATGCCAGACCCTGGAGATCTCACAGAATTAATTTTGTGGAAAGGAGGCTCGGGCCCTGTTGTGATCTGAGTACACAAAGTCCAGGCATTTCCATAGCTGGAAACAGCTCACCAAATACATTTTCAATATGGTCCTAGGCTGATGGGTCAAAGAGAGTCAACAACAGTCAGCATGAACCATCCAAGGACTGAGGACTATCTCCTTCTCAAGCACTCGGATTTCTATTTGCAGCAATAATAAAAATCTGCTCATTCGTTCAAGCGTGACATGTACAGTATTGCATTTATTCACCTAATGCACCCTAAGAAAACCTGATTTCTAAGGCAAAAATAAGTAGCCTAATATGTTTATGACATCATTTGCTGTGTTTCCCAAATGGTAACAGAGGTCTTCCTGAATGTTAACATTTCTTGGTTATGTACTGTAATTTTACTGCATTAGATTAAAAAATTATGTGTAAAAGTTTATATCTTTGCATCATTGCAGTTGTACAGAACGTGATGGAGCATGTGCTAAACCAATACATAAGCACTGACATCATATGATCAGCAATTCTCCTTGCACCATATGATTTTGTTTTTCCATTTATTTGTAAGGTTTCTTTTTCAACAAACTGAAATGTGGTAATACCACCGACTCTTCTTGTATAATGTTATTGGAGTCCACGTTTTATATAGTAAAGGAAAGTACCCAAAGCTTTACCCTATCTCTTTATTCACGAGACCACAAATGAAAACAAAACAAACAAAAACCACATAAAATATTGACTAGATATAGTATCACTTTATCATTATTATAAAGTTTCACTTTAGAATTCAGCTATTCGGTGTACTTCAGAATATTAACTTTTTCAGGCAACTTCATTTTGATTTTTCACCAAGGGAAGTGACTTAAACATTCTGTCCCAAGTTTATCAAAAAGAAACAAACAAATGAACAAACAAAAACCCAACCCACAATAACACTAAGTAGCATTTCCTCCTCTCCATGGTCCCTGTGCAGTTCCCATTGCTCTCCTTGCAGCATGGATCCTGCAGGCTAAAGAATGAAGAATTTAAACATCAATACTAATAGTTTAATTATTATTTGCAGTTTATTTGCTGCAACTGAATTCTGGTAAAAATTCTGTGTACAAGGGATGAATGCTCTAAGAAAAGCTAGAGTATTTCAGTCTTCAGCATAGGCATCTGGTGGGACAGGAAAGTCAGGAATAAGTTTTCAGATAAGTTGAGATTGTTAGGTCAAAAAGATCAACTTTGAAGGGCAAAATTTAAAATCTTAGAAAGATTTATGTATATGCACCTTTTCTGAAGACAATTTAACAAAAATATAACTCAATGTCAAGCATTTAAACACATTTGTATTAAACAATTAAGAGGTGCTTTCACAGGTCTGCCTAGGGACATTAGCTTCAAAATAATTTTGTAGCTTTTCTCACAGATTTTGAAAAGAGATTGTTAAATCTGAGGAGAAAATTTGTTTGCTGGCATTTGCCAATAATCTCGGAAATTTCTCCTAGTTTAGCAAAAAAAGCCCTGTCCTTGACTATTATTTAGCCCATTCAAGTCTGTAAAGGACAAAAGATGCTTGGAGATAACTCTGAAAAATAACTGGTTGTCTACAGTCCATTTATTCTCTCTTTATGGACCGAATCCCAAACAGTGGTGATTACTTGAAACCAATGCCAGCACCCTCAGAATCCAGCCCTAAATTACTCAATTAAATTGCTTGGCAAGGCGATCTTTGATTTTCCTTTGTTCTACGCTCCGTCTGTATTCTCTGCATGAAATTATAACCTGTCCTCTGAAATATTACAGTGATTCCAACACCAGCCACATGTCCCAAGCAAACAGACTAATCCAAGAGGCAGGATAAGATCTAGACTTTTAAAAATCAAGGTGATTTTTAATTTTTCCGTGAGGAGGTCTCCAAAGAGCAGAGAAATTAATAGGGAAAAAACACATTGGCTTGAATTTTAGGGTGCTGAGGTTGAAAATTAGGGTGATTTCATACAACATGGAGCACCCAAACTGATTTCCTGGGCAATAAAATACAAACAATTAATTTTCTTGTAGCTTGCGAGGTCTATGCTCACAGCAGTGTTGGTTTGGCAGAAGGCAAGAAACAGAAATCAGCGGGGACCTTGGCAGGAATGGGGAGTGAATTGATACCTGCAGGTTTGGCTAATGCCCTCTGAAGGGGATGCCAACCCGTAGTTTTCACCTCGTGGATGAAAAGAAAGCAAAAGAAAAAAGATGGAAAAATCCAGAAGAATCCCACTGTGCCCAGGCCCAGTGAAGAAAAAAGATTCATTGAACTATTCACATTTTACCACATTGGTTGTCCTTCTGCCTTTTAGAGATATTTAGGTTTCCTGCAGGGTGAGTATAAACCTGCAACATCTTTTCAGCAAAGGCAAGGAAAAGGTATCAGACCACTAGACTTCATTTATTATTCATCTAGTATGCTATAATTCATCTATAAATCAGTTCTCTCTAAATACCATGGATGTATTTTTGGCAGCGTGTAAAAGGCAAAGATTGGGAGAGTGATACTAGAAATGTTAAAAATATATATAAATAAATCATGGCAAATACAGTGAAAAGAAAATAAACTTAATTTACTAGAGGAACAAAAAGTCCAAGACCCCAGCCTAAGATAAAGCTTCAGCTAAGGTTGTCAGTGGCTCCTCACCTCACCCTATGTGTGGTGGGCTTTTTGCTGTCCATGAGACCTCAGTACAGCCCTGCACACAAATAGATCAACATTTTAAAACTCTGGAAATGTCCCAGAAACGGGCTGGCAATACTGAGTATACTCACTTTTACAACAAGATGCTCTGACTTTCATTTGAGTTATGTAGATATCATCAGAAACGTAGACGTGCATGGAGAAGGAGAGAGTGAGAGAAACATTTCAGAAAAGTGACAGCTTTGTGGGTGAGTTGAAAGCAGAAGCAAGATATATTAAAAATACCAGAGAGATAGAGATGTGTGGAAATACAGAGAACCTGGTGATTAAGGGTGTTGTCAGTAGGCTCTGACAGTAGGCATGCTCTGAGAGCGGAGGTATTTCAAGTACAGACACTGTAATGCCGGAAAGATAAACACATATCTCTAATGACTCCCTCCCCAGGTTTGACTAATTTTAGCCCCAGCATCCTGCAGTCAATGAAATGATCTGTTAAGGTACTTTCTGTGGTTATTCCACAGGCAGCACCAAACCTCTGATTTTCCTGGTCAGGGCTGCCTTAAAGAGGTGTGCTCTGTCTTTTGTGTTTAAGTATCTGAGAGGCAAGCTGGAGTTGGGGACAGGAGGTGCTGGGTACCAGGACTGAAGGCTCTTGTGACTCGTTTGAAGCCTCTTTGGAAGGAACTCCTATCACAGACCCACTTCTTAGATTAAGTAACACCAAAGAGGCAAAGTTCATTGTTGCTATATCTGCTAATCAGTTAACTAGGGTGACTTGCTCTGACGGTGGACAGAAACACTGGAGGACTTAAAGAACTGATGTAGCTCATCTACCACAATGCACCTACTCAACTTAGTGATGTTACAGGGGAAAAGCACGTGAGTACGTGGCTGTTGCCTGCAGGCAATGGGTTTACTGACCTGAGACACCGCCTCTGATCTACCTCCTTGCACTTTGCCAGCATAATAGCAAATGTTAAAACCCTATAAAATTATTCAATCTTTTGAAAAAAAAAAAATTATTTTTTGTGCTAAGTGCTCACAATCCCGCTGTAAGACATCATGAATTTTGAAGTTTTGAATGCACTGCATAAGTAGGATTTCCTTTCAATGTATTTTGTATTATTTTTCTTTCTTTTTCACTTATCTTTTGTTGGGAGGGGATGGGGGGATGACAAACAAAAATGAGTGACTAATTTTCCACTCTGCCCTTCTGATTTCACTCAGTCTTGACCCTTTTCTTCTGCTCTTGGTGTTAAATAAGCCATCTCTGTGCTAAGAATCGCTGCCCCTCTAATTATTACTATTACTGTTCTCTAGGCACTGACTGTTGAGCAGGATCGGACACACTGCTAGCCCAGGCATGGCACAGCCGAGATAATTTTTGGCATTTAACTTCTCTTATTAGTTTGTATCACTAATTCCAGATTGTGGGAGGTGGAAGGAGGGCGGAATAGATGCACTTTTGCTAAAACAGATAACAGCTAATTTGATTTCTGAAATAACACAATATTCCATTTGATTGGAAATAATTGTGTTTTCTGGGGAATGTAGTCCTAGCACCCAAGCGAGACCCAAACAAAACCTGTGCACTGCTGAAATCTCTTGAAATCCATGAGAAAGGCAACCTTCATTTTCAGATGCTAAAGGTGGAGAGTAGGCATTCTGGGTCAGGTTGGTAATAGCATCAGCAACTGCAATGCCTTTTCTTTCCCAGATACATGAGAGGAATAAGAGATACCTTAACCCAAACATACATCAGTGGAGATTTTGGCCTCCTTATTTTTTTCTTACCTTTCCTCGGAGATTAACCAAACTGATGGCCACTGCTTCTAATTGTTGTTGTGTTATTGTTACAGTTGTTGTAGCATATACATAAAAAAGGGGTTACACATAGTAATAGCTATGCAGGAAAAAAAAATTTATTAAGTACAATTACTTGTAATTACTTCCATCGAATCATAGAATCACAGAATGTTTTGGGTTGGAAGGGACCTCAAAGCCCATCTACTTCCCACCCCCTGCCATAGGCAGGGACAACCCCCACCAGCCCAGGCTGCCCAAAGCCCCATCCAACCTGGCCTTGGGCACTGCCAGGGAGCCAGGGGCAGCCACAGCTTCTCGGGGCACCCTGTGCCAGGGCCTCAGCACCCTCCCAGGGAAGGATTGCTGCCTCAGATCTCATCTCCATCTCCCCTCTGTTAGTTTAAACCCATTATCCCTTGTCCCGTCACTGCACTTCCTGATGAACAGCCCCTCACCAGCTTTCCTGAAACCCCTGCAGGGACTGGTAGGCCACAGTTAGGTCTCCCTAGAGTCTTCTCTTCTCCAGGCTGAACAAGCCCAGCTCCCTCAGCCTGTCCTCATAGCAGAGGTGCTCCAGCCCTCAGATCAACTTTGTGGCCTCCTCTGGACTCGCTCCAGCAGCTCCA
>VWZZ01006131.1:4981-34433 GCA_013399095.1 Psophia crepitans
TTTTCTCCCCCCCTCTTTTTTTTTTTAAGAGACCCCTGAGAAGGCAGCGAGGTGCCGTCCTCTCCGCCGGGTCTATCTGTAATTGAATCTAGGTCAGTTATTCTAAAGCATGGGAGAGGCTGATTCCCTCTTTCCGACATCAGCCCGGAATTTGGGGGGGAAGGAGAGGGGGGGTCTTGCAATTTCATTTAAAATGTAATGGTGGATGAACCGATAAGCAAATAGGGGGAAAAAAAGGCTCTGCTTAAAAGAAAAAAAAAATGGCATGCTTTTAATATGCTTCCAGATGGGGGGAAAATGATTTACATGGGAGTTTATTTCCTCTTTGCTGATATGAAAGAATTACAGATACAAAACCCACTGATCTATAGAATAAAAAAAAAGAAAAGAAATGTTATTTTCCTGTAAAGGTATCAGTTCATTTATATTCATTTAACCATCCATCCATCAATTCACTTTCTCACTCCCTGCACATTCTCTCTGCCTCTGGTAAACCGACCCCACCAATATACTTTTCTAGAATATACAAGGAAGTTTCCTTAAAAAAAAAAAAGAAATAATAAGAGATTCAGCTGAAGTAGGTAAAGCAAAGTTTTCCTTCTCCACATCCCCCCACCCCCCAAGCTCCTATTTTATGTTACAGACTTTGAGTAAATTAGCAATATGAAAAAGAAAATGTTTTACTTTGGAAAAAAAATGTCTGTGTATATCTATAAATAATATATGCAATATAGATGTTCTATATGCGTCTACGTGTGTATATATAATATATATAGCGGAGTTTGTATGCTCAACATGTATGTACTGTGTCTCTATGCTTATGTTACACAAACAGTTCATTCTCTCCCTGTGTGCGTGCCTATAAAATAAAATATACGCATATTGTACAGATATTTACAGCATTCATATATCGTAAGTGCACGGACATAGATTTAAACATACATCCAGCCTGCGTATGCTGTATATATGCACAATATATATGATGCCCACGCGCACGCACATGCCAAGGCAGCGTCCCTCTGAACTGGAGCAGAACGTTTGTATTTAAACAGAAAATATTTTCTTAAATTCTTAACACGTGTCCTTTATGCGCGTTGAGGAACATACGGCTGTATATGGTACGTGCCCATGGCTGCGGGTGCACGCTGACGCACGCTCTATGCACACACGGAGAGAGCGGGCTACCGAAGGGCACGAACGCGCCCGGTGGCCTCAGACCTTCCCAATCCAAGGGCCACGTCTGTAATTTTATTCCTTTTTTTTTTTTTTTTTGCGTTTAGGACGGTACCTGAACCTGAGATACAATTTCCTTTATAGGAGCAGTGACCAGAGAGCAAACCTCTCGCACTCTCGCTAACACCTTCGAGTATTAAAACAAACCCGCCCTAGGTGAGCTCTTCCCCGCGGCTGCTGCTTGCTGTGGGTTAGCTGGGGCCGTACCCGGATGGAGGTCACTTCTTTCATCCCGTGCTCCCAGCGCGACGGCCTTTACTCACAGGAATAGTTAGGAGGAGGATGAGACCCTGCGCCCAAAGACGGAGGCTGCTGAACCATCCGTCATTTCCCGGAGACCTTTGCAGAGGATGGAAGTGGAGGGATGCAGAGTAACTTCCTTTTCTGGTCTAAATGTAGGAGCAAAAGCTGTGTAAGAAGTTGCCTTTTTATTGTTAAAAATAGGTAAATAGAGAGACAGCTAGATATGGAAATACCTATATATACAGATAAAAATGTATATCTTTATCTTCAGCTAGATACGGCTATAGATCCACACACAATTTTTCTTACGGCTGCCTGTTAAAAGAGCCTCAGCCGGCGCTCGGGTGGGTCCTCACCAGTCTTTTTTTAAAAAACCCCATGTATAAATAAAGCGACCAGACGATCACCCTGAGATCAAACAACCTGGCGACAACGTAGATACGAGCTACCTGGAGGATGCCTGCCCTGCGCAGATCTCCTGTAAAACCGCGAGCCACATCAAAGGCTGGAGTTACCAAGCTCCATGTTGTAAGTGACACCTGCAAACGTTAGCCCTGCTCCGTGTTTCCGACCCATACCTGAATAAATACATAATCATATCACATAGCATAATTAATAAGAATATCACCATGAAGGACTCTTAAAGGAAAGGCTGTTGAAAGAGAATTTCCTGAAGATAATCCTTTTTAAAGGTTTCCTTAAAATGCAACCACTAGCGGGAATAAGGGAGGTTTAGTTCCAACATCTTAATACCTCAGGATGGCACGGGTTTAGATCTTGTTAATGTCTTTCCTTTAACAGCAGCCTGACTTTTGATTTGGGACTCGCACTTTTTGGAGGATCTCGTTGCTGCTGCGGTTCTCAGCGGAGAGGGTCCCCAGAGGAGACCCAGCCCAGCTCCCCTTTCCATTGACCCATTGGGGACTCTCAACCTCGTTTCTGCTGGAAATCAAACGTGGTCGCATCCTGCCTGCTCATAATAACCTTTCTAACCTCACCGTTTCGGATCAAGCGTGGGTATCCCGCGCTTTTGTCTAATGACCCATTCGAGTAATTTTCAGGATGCTGCTTAATTTCTTATCCCGGATGGCACCCCAAGCACTGGGCCATGGAAAAGGGGTTCAGCTGTTCCCGAGCTCTTTGCTTAGAGGCGTCGCCTGGCTCCTCCGTTGTGCTCAGAAAAGTCCTGCGTGGCATCGCCGGCCAGGATCGGTAAGTAAATCGCTTTAATTTTTTTGCTTTTACAAATGATGTCTGTATAAAACTGCTGAAACCAGGACAAAACCGATGCGGAGTCACGCAGCAAACTGCAGGGCTAAGGGATCAACGGGAAACAGTGGGCTCGGCTTGAAGCTCCCCTGAACCCTTCTTCTTCGGTCTCCCGTCCCATGAGTTCTTTCTGTGACTATTTTGCAGCCTCACATTTCTCAGGCTGTGTGGAAGGGTTAAAGCTTGAGAAGCTCAGATCACCCAGTGGAGCAGACCCCTGGTAGGAAGCCCTGGGAGCACCCTGGGACCGCTGAGGTTCTGCCTTTTCCTGTTGCTTCTTATCTAGAACTTCTGCCCAGGATACTTCCTACTGGTCTTCCGAAGGAAAAATTTAGATTTGTGGAAAATGTCATCAAATTGTTATGGAAATAAGTGAGGCCTTTAGGAGTAAGAGACGATGGATACATCCTCCCAACACCAATAATTAAAAGGTGCAAATTAAAAATGAAAGTCAATTAAATCAGAATTTTTTTTTTGTGTATTTCTTTGTCCTACAATTGCGGACAATCCTGTAGACTAAACCAATCCAAGTTCCTTGATTGGTGACAGATTTGGTGTCTCTCTTACCCCCCAAGGAATTTCTGGCCTCTGGAAAACCAGCCATCGCCATTCCCGGTGAAGCGCTGCCCAGGCTGTCGCGTTGCAGTGGTGTGTGTAGGGGAAAACAGGTTGAGGGCAACATAAGAGGTTTTTGGAGCTGCTCTGGCTGGTGTCCTCTCTCTTGGAGGCTGGCACTGATGGAGTTCACCCGAGAGGCCAGATGTCCAGTGACACCACAGACCAGACCCTCCCCATGAGGAACAACAGTGAAACCTTTTGGGTCTCCCAGGAGAGCAGGGTCAGGTTGCTGGTGGATGAAATGGTTTCAGCTCTAAAATAAGTGAGACAGAAAGAACATTGCTGCCGCTCGGCATGGTGGCACCGGCACTGCTTGGCTGGTGTCGTGCCGGGGTGGGGCAGGCATGGGGAGGCAGCACGAGAGGGCAAGGGATCCTGAGGGGCTCCTGTTTCTGAGGACACCCAGATGTCAAAGGGGACTATGTCCATCACTGATGTCCGCGATGAGCTCCGTGCCATCGAGGATTCAGCTGGGTCTTGTGTGTCCTCTGTGGCGGTAGGCTTGTGGGTCGGCATCCCCCACCCCAGCACTGTCCCCTCAGCAAAGTTTTACAAACCAAACCCACTCTGGTATGAAGAAGGACTAAAATGTACTTCCTCCCTCTTTGCCCAAGTTTTATTTTTCCCGTTTTGTCTTTTAGCTGTAGCTGCACTATCACATCCAGGCTTTCTTAATTTTTTTTTTTTCTTGGCAAGGTTGGAGACCTCTTATTTAGAGTATTTAATTGCTTATAATTTCTCCAAATTTCCATGTAGGCATTTTTAATGTTTGCCTCCTTCCTCCCCTGTGAGCTATTAGCATGAGTCATTTTGTTTCCTGCCACAGACAAGGGTTTTTCCCCCCTCTCCTTCTTCTCCATCCAGCCCCACTTACATGGGAACTCCCCCACCAGGCAGTGAAAGGAGAAAGGGAATTAGATCTTTATCAGAGACTTACTTTCACTCGAGATTTCCTGAGATCAGTAAGTTAAATAAAGGCCAACAAAAGCCAAACAAATGCTTTCTCTCCTACCTAGAAATAAAACCTCTGCAGCCAAAAGTATTCCCTCTTGTCTGGATGCAACCCAGGAGCTGCTGTGACTATACGTCCTTCTCTCGGATGTACCAGCGGCAGTCCCTTGCGGCGGTTTGGTTTCACTTATTCTCTCTTTGGCCACAGAGTGCCAGCGAAGACAAGAACTACATTTCTAGCAGGGAAAAAATATAGAAAAACAGGAAAAAAAAATTCTCAGCGTTGCTTCAGATCCCTGCCAACTTTTCAGGCCTTCGTAACTAAGCCAAAAATAAGGCCGCAAACCCATTTTTCTTCATTGGCAGGTCACCTTGAAGGGTAGACGAGTAGCTCTTTTAATAGCGTTTCTGCTTTCAAGAGGATTTCAATGAGGAAAGTAGCAATGACTGAAATTCCCCATTTCCTTACAGGTCCTCAGTTTTGTCTTGAGGATGTGCAAGTACCTGGACGACTCCCCACTATGGATTTTTGCTGCAACATGGTCTGACTTGAGTTACTACAGAGGTTTGGCATGAACGTGCTTTAATATAATTTTTTAATCACCCTTTGGCCCCACAGCCCACACATAGATGTTCAAATAGCTGTAGATGCCTACACAAAAATGGGCAAGCATCCACCTTCCACTCAAACGCACCCCCACCGGTTTGCGCAAGATCTCCGTGATGCTCTTGTGAAAATCACCTTCCAAGCCAAGCAGACATCCATAAAAAAGCATGAGAAGGAGATGCAAGCTAGTGTGAGCACCCAAACGAGGTGGGAGCACTAAGGAGGAGGAACAGAGGTGCCCTGATGCTTTCTCCACTGGGGACAGGACAACAGCTAGATGGCCAGTGGTGTCAAGGTGTTTCTGCTCCGTGTCTGTCATCCTGCATGGAGCTGATCCATCCCCTTCAACGTGGGGCCAAGCAGGGATAGTCCCCCATGGGTCACTTCCCTTGCTGGGACATGGGGAGCAGCTGCTGCCTGGAAAGAAGCCATCCAGAAAGTCAAACCAGAAATGTGCTTTAGTTTAATCAAAGTGGGTTTCTCAGCCTTAATTGATAACTGATGAGAACATCTTCTGCTCTATGCCTACGTGTGCACATGTATAGACATGCGCACAGATAGACATGCGTGTATATAAATACATCTCTTTAAATTTTCATAGATTTACGCCCAAGGACAGGAAGGTGGATAAAAGGTTGTTACAAAGAAAGAAGATCTAACACATCTGTATGCTTTTTTGTAGGGATTAAATCTATAGTAGGTTGCATTCAGTGCTAATACTCCTATTAATTTCTATTTTTCACTGTTGTTTTCACATTTGTCAAGCTTCGGTGAAGGGATAATGAAGCAAATGGATGTTAACTACAATTTAATCATCACTGTCTTCATAGCGTAACATAGGTTCCTATTTGCTTACCCTCTTCGACCAGAAACGGTAACACGCTTTCCATATCCATACCAGCAAAACCTGCTGGACGCTGTAGCATAACGGGGAAAGAGAAAGAAAAGGAAAGGAAGAGAGAGAGCTTCCCCGAGAAAGTGCAAATACTTGTGGAAGCTGTTGCATCTGAATTGTGAGAAAGAGCTGAGGAAGTCGAGGGCATGCTAGTTTTGCAAGGAGAGCTTGTTGGAAGCGATGTGTTGATCATGGGCAGGTTGGCCCTGTGGTTGTGTTTAGCTACTGAAAGGTTAGAGCTTTTGAGGGTTGGGTTTTTTCACTGGAGTGTGTCTCCTCTTGCTCCGCAGTGAGAGATGGATATATTTACAAATATGCAGGCTCTTTTTTTTTTTTTTTGCAAACCTTCTTGCTTTACTTTGGAGCTTGGTGTCCGTGAGCCTGGTCTTGTTGTGGTATCGGGTGTTTTACTGTTGTGTACTGGTAAGAATGGGAGCAGAGATGGAGAAAACTCAGGCTCCCCGAATTCCTTGAGAGAGACTGGAGAGGAGCTGGAGGCAGAGTCAGAGAGCCATCAGCCCCGGTGGTGCATCATCTCAGGGATACACGCGGTTCTGCTGAAGGCTTTGGATACGCTGCAAGGCACCTTGGGCAGCTGCTTCTGCAGACGAGTTGCGTGAGCTTTGAGCATCTGCTTTTTTCCAGTTCGGACTTTGGCCCAGGCAAACGTAGGAATTTCTGCTCAGGTGTTTTAATTTCTGGTGGAGTGGCGTTCGGGGTTACGCAGACAGGACAGCGGAGTTTAACCACTTGGTCTTATTTTGTGCTTGCAATAGGAAACAAGGGTGAGTTTTGCTTTTGTCATTAATTGCTTGCTCTTGTGATGATTACTCAGCACTACATTCCAGCGTCAACTTAGATTTCCTTCTGTTCTTCCCTGTGTCACAGGCTACTGTAAACCTTTGCAGCCCTGTCCATCACTGCTGTGACAACCTGGGAAGTCACCAGTGCCTTGTGATGGGCTGTGGCACAGCCCAATATCACCCACGCTCCCAGCACCTGGACCTGGTCCTCATCCCTTGGTCATCAATGTGATGCCATGCCCGACTCCATGGCTGGATCCCAAGGTGCTTTGGCTTCAGCATCCACAGATCTCTTCATTTACCTTTGCAAAAAAGAAAATACTTGGTCAGACTGAGATTGTCAAGATATAAATTCACATAGCTGTACCAGCTTTGCTCCTTCTCAAGGAATGCATCAGCAGTCTACTCCAACCCAGGGCTCAGGTCTGCACCATAAATACAGAAAACTTTCGGTGCTCTTAAAGATGGGCACTTCACGGACAAATTAGTACTCCTCAGAGCAAGTGGCTGCTTGTGGGCTCATCCCCGGGATGATTAGGGAATGCTGCAAGATTTGAGGTATCGCTGTTCATTGGAGAGGAGGCATTGTA
Source organism: Psophia crepitans (assembly GCA_013399095.1). Taxonomy (NCBI): domain Eukaryota; kingdom Metazoa; phylum Chordata; class Aves; order Gruiformes; family Psophiidae; genus Psophia; species Psophia crepitans. The sequence goes on from VWZZ01006131.1 coordinate 12,191, forward strand.
GACCAGGCGTTTCTTAAACTGCCTTCTCCCAGACTTTGTCCCTTCCCTTTCACCATCTTTCTCTTTGCCCGTCCTTGACACAGTCCTTCTCTCTCTTTTATTGATCAATCGCTCGATCAACTGATCGCTTGATTGACCCAGAAGTTTTACATATCTGTCCCAACATTATTTTTTATCCTCCCAACCTAGGTTTACACTGGTCCTTCCTTTTTGAAATGCAAGGTTTTGACAACATAGCCTTATCTAATCATTGTCCTTCTCCGCCTCTCCCAGGATATCACCTTTCCTGTGATCTCCATCATTCATTTGGAAGCACTGAGTGACATCTTTCTGCATAGCTTTCACTCTCCCGCTGTCCTGGAAAAGCAGTCAAACCTCCACATCTGCCTGCCTCATAGTCTGCCCTGTCTTTGGGTCAGGGCAGGCAGAAGTTCATGGGTCCACTGTCTGTGCTTGACATCTGGATTAAACCCAGACCTTTCTCACTGCTTCTTCCCCTTCTCTTCCCATGTTCCCTTCTTTCCCGTCTCTTTCCTCTCCCGCTGGGTGCAGTTAACACATTTTCTCGCTGGCAAAACTGTAGCTCCGTTGGTTTTCAAAGGGCTGGATTTCGTTCCTCACCCACCATCTCCGCTATGCACCCTCCAAGCTGAAACATCTCCATTCATCCTGTCGGCCATGGAAAAAACAAAGCAGTGGAGAGGGACATAAGTATTCCAGAATTCACTTCTCTGGCAGCACAGTTAACTAACTTGACCTGTGGCCACTTCTGTGGCTCTTGCATAACGCTTTAAACCGAGTGTTTCTTTTGTTTTGTCTCCAGCCCAAGAATTCATTTCTTAATAAGAAAACTCAGAAGTGTCTCTGAAGGATACGGGCTCATGAGCGTCACTACCGCATCGCAGATGTGCAAGTTTGCACTTACTCACGTGGTTTCCAGCTACTTGGATTAACCAGGGTCCAGTGTAGTCCTTGCCTTCTCCTCTCGCAGACGCATGCAATAGAACTTCAGAACTGCCTTTGCCTCTTCAGGCATCTTCTCCATGTCATCACGTGTGCATGGCTGCTGCTTGGAGAGCTTCAGAGAAGGGGAGGAAAGGCTCTCAACCTCTTAAGCAAGCATCTGGTTTCTTTTCCTTGTTGCCCCCGTGGTTGGAGAAGCAGCACACTTCTCGTGTAACTTACCCTGCCTGAAGTCTCCAGAAAGTCACCTGTTAAACCTGACTCCAGCTATTTGTTCTTCGAAAGTCAGCCCTACCTTGCTGCTTGTCTTTCACAGGGACACATCTTCATGGTCTTTCAAGAGCTTGTCCACCTAAAGCAGCAGAGACCTGCCTCGCCTCCCATGCTGGGTCTGGGATTTGAATGTGATGGGTGCTGTGGTCAGAGTTGTGCAAACCTGACCTTTGTTGGAGTTCAGGATCCTAAATCACGCAGGCTTATCTAAAAATAACATACAGGTTCTTAAGTGTCTCAAGCAGCTTAGCTCATTTTGTGGGGAGATGTGAGATATTTCTAAATGGAATCAGGAATGAAGGAAGCAGCCGGATACATTTTAATTCTAATTTTTCCTATATATCAAGCGTTAAATTAACAAGCGAGCGAGAACACTACTGAGGAGCTATCTGCTGTTTAGACAGGCATGTCAGGATAAAATTACTCTGCGCTTGCCCGTGGTGTGTCTAGATACTCCTGGAGCTGTACCAGTAAAGAGTATAATTGTGCTGCTATTTGAGGCTTCGGATCTGGTGCTGCGCTTCCTCCCCTCTGACTACGCAAGGTTTGCTTGGTGACGTTAGGTAACTATTCCCCGTAGGCAGTTTTTACCCAGGCAGGGTGCAGAGCTGCTCAGATGTGGGAGAAAAGGGAGAAGAGCTCGGGCAAAAGACTTGCATGTGTAATCATGAGGACGGTTGGCTCGAACGTTTGTTGGAGAGAGGTTTTCCCCACGGTGTTTCAGTGCAGGGGTCTAATTGGCACAGGAAACATTTTGCAGTCAAGAGGGTGATTTCCACTTCTGAATGGTCGTTGCAATGCACAGACTATTTCAATATCGTTCTATAGAGTTAATTTTTCTTTTCTATAGTGAGAATGAGGATTGCTGTCATTGCGTTCAACTTGGAGTAATTGAGTTTAAAATCAGAGCCCTCTTCAAAGTCTTTTATTTGCTGCATGACAAGGGGCACCGAGGTCTTTGGATTAGTTAACATCGATATACGTCACCTCCGGGCTCTGCACGGCTGGCCCGTACCGTGCACGTGCACGTCGAGTACTCGTGTCTCTGAGTAAATGGTTCGTATTGACTTTCACTGAAGCTCAGTTATAAAATGCTTCAGTGCGCTGAATATGATTTTTTTTTTTCCCCTCAATCCAAGTCCCAAGAGGACTCACTCCAGATATCCCCACTCAATGAAATATTGTCTCTGCAGCCAGGGAAAGCAATCTGTTGAGTATGAACCTTGAAGCAGAGGAACGGGTTATTTCTCAGCAACCTTCTGATATTGTCAAACCTTCAATCTTTCGAGGATTTATGGACTTTGCTAATACATAGGACTGACCCTGGGCACTAAATGCCCCATTTTCACCAAATCTGTAATTATTCCCTTTGCACATTTCATGTCATATAGCTGGGGGGACAGTATCATTGTTCCCATTTTATAGCTGGGAGAGTCGTGTTGCAGAGCGATGCCTGGAAGGTGCGCACAAGCCTGTTCTGCACTGCTGACTTCCTCTTGCAGTGCTGGTATGGCTGAGGGATGTCTGTCAGTGTGTCCTGAAACGTTTGTTGTGCTGGCTGGTAAACCTGTCGCTGCTTCTCCTTGGTTTTAAGGTCTTCTGGCTCCCTGAGAGTGAGTGTTTCCAGAGGTGACCCTTTTTGCCCGTAGAGCAGAGGTGGGGAGGAGCGGGAGGAAGCTCTCCCTGTTTCCAGTCAGTGTATTTTGACCACAGTGAAGAAGGTGGCGATTGGGGAAGTCCTTTAAGGAGTATGTATTTCCAGGTGGCACTTACTGTAGTAAAAGCTGCACACCCAACCTGACTATGCACCGCTTGAGCACGGGAGCTGCTGGCACCAAACCACCATGAGCCAGAAGTGCGGGACAAACAGCACTCGCCGTCTCCCAGGAGGTCCCAGGGGAATCGGCTGGTGACCACCGATTTGCACAGGGGTGGTGACCAGACACAGAAGTTAGAGCGAGCAGGGCCCAGATCAGGCTGCAAGTGGGTAGGAGCTGAGTGAGGATATGGATGGATAGACATGGAAAACATGGGAAAAAGGAAAATGCTGACTGCTGGGTACACTGACAACTCTCCACCTTGCTCTGGTTCCAGCTCAGGGTCTTGTGTCTACCAGGGCCATACCAGTCCTTAAGTCAGGGACCTTTAGGGCTGTCCCTAAGCTTGCAGGTAAAGACTATCATGGCAATTAACCTTATAATAGGTAGGCAAGAAATATCAGGACTGGTTTAAATTCCTCACGAGGTTAGCAGCTCATTTAATGTTACCACAAAACTCTGAGTGGCCACGTGGACCTGGAGCTCATGAGATCTCCCTTCTTTCTCAATCTACCAGACCATCCTGGAACCCGCTTTTTCTTTGCTCACAGTTGCTTATGACTAGCAAAATCACAAAGGAAAAATGAGAATGTTTTCACATGGAGAAAAAAAAGAACCAAACAGCTTTTTGTAGAACAAAAAAAATTTAATTAAAAACCTTGCCTTCTGCAAATGTCCATCAGTTTCAAAGAACTGTGAGGATGCCAGCACTGCCTGTTCTTCATGAAGGGTGTTGGGGCTGCCCACTGCACCCGCTCAGAAAGACTCCTGGTTTGAGGGGGAAGAACAGACCACACCTGCCCATATCAGCAATGTTTGCTGAACAAGTTAAAAGCTGAAACTCGGACTAAAAACTAATCCACAAGCAAGAGGTGTGAGGGCACAATTCTGCAGCAGGTAAAGTTTGCATTTTGAGAGCTACTGTTTGAAGCCTAGTTCTGTATTTTTTCCAGCTCATTCCTCCAAAACCCAACCCACTGGATGGTATCCTACCAGTCCTTGTTTTCCCTTGTTTTCCCAGAACACTTACACATACAGCAGAGACTCAAAGAACTCAGCAGCAGCAAGTTTAGATTTCATCTCCCGCTCTTCCCTAGCTATAAAGTCGAGCCCTGCTGGCACGCATTACACTGCGACACCCCCGCATTTGCTGCAACTCCTGATGAGCACGTTACGGTTTCTGATTAGGGCTACCAAAAAATTCCTTCCATGCCTGTTGCCCTCCCTGAAGCTGCCACTGCAAAATGCTCAACTTTACCCTGGTGTCATCACTGACTCCATCCATACCAACTTCTTGGACAGGCATATGCCTGGGATTGAGAAGGTATTTTTCATGTCTTCCCTGTTTCTTCCAGGTCCCTGAGGTGCTACTGGAGAGGATGAGCCTGGAGATGCTGCTAAAAGAGCCACGAAAGCACAATACAAACAGCCTCATCTTACTGGGCTTTAGGACTGCTCAGGTCTCAGCTGGATCTGTGCCCTTCAGGCAGTTGCTGGTTAAGTGGAAGCATGAGGAGTGCCGTATCACCCATGGTTTGATCTCCTGGGAGCTGCTGAGGTGTTAGTTGGTCCCTCCCTACCTGTTGTTTTCATGCAAGCGGCGCGGGTGCATCAGCATGAGTTTATGCATGTCAGAGACTTAACAGTGTAATACATGAAACGGGTTTTTTCCCCACCTCCCACCTTTGCAGGCTCCCAGAGGCTGCCAGAGCTCCCATTTGGACTCCAGAGTCCCATTGAGATCATGACAGCAATGTTTATGTGCTATTCTAATGCTGGTTTTAGCAGCATAACTGCTTTTTAATGCACAGCATTACAGCGAGCGTGTCCTATTCTCTCCCTTACAGAATGGCTGTCTGGAGGGATGTAACTCCAGCTTCTGCCTCAGCACGCCGTTATTTACAAGCACGGTTACATGCCCACATCAGGCATGGTTAGTGCCACCGCAGAGCTTTATTTAGTTAATTTGGCACATGCCATGTGAGAACCACCTTGACTGAATAAGTGTTGTTGTCCCCAACGGGCTCAGGGATCCCCTTACTGCATCCTGAAGGCGACAGAGCTTTGGAAGGGCGTTCAGGGAATGATGGGCAGCAGACTCACCCAAGAGAATCATAGAATCATAGAATCATTAAGGTTGGAAGAGACCTCAAGGATCATCCAGTCTAACTGTCCCCCCACCACCTATTACCCACTAAACCATCACAAGGTCCCACCACTCCCACATGCAAAAATCCAGCAGGACACATGGGAGGCTAGTGGGGTGGCTAGTTCTGTAGTAGCTCCCTGGCCACTGATGGAGACTGGTTTGCAGACTGCACCCACACATGCTTCTGGCTATGGGTTTCCGGACAGAATTTTACGTGTTGGCCAGAGCTGGTGATGCTGCTAAGAGTCAAGAAAGCACCACAAACCCTCCTCATACTGGGCAGGTTCCTACAGCCTTTGGCTGTCCCCATACAAAACTCTGCTGGGAAAGGGAGCTCAGCCTGAAGCAATACACCTACCAAAGGTACTCTGTGCTGGTATCTCATCTGATCTGATGGTGCTCTCTTGAACTTTTGCATCTTCTGCTCTCAGAGGGCACTGCCTCGAAGGGAACTGGGAGCATCTGTGGAAGAGCAAAAATCTGCAGAGCTTGTGGATCTCTGTGTGAGGCCAGGGATTCATTCACTCTGCCCCAGGAAGCTTGTGGAGGGAAGACTGCATGCACTATTGTAAGAGCCATAATGTGGTTCTAACATAAATGCAATTATTGTGCCTCTGTTATGCAGTACAGGTGTACTTCATGTTTCATGAGATGTATGAGGGCTCTCACCTGCCTTCATTAGTGTTGCTATCTGTAAAAAGTGAGTAATTGCAGTGAAGTGCCGGTCATGTGCCCGTTGTGCTGAGAAGTCTCCGGGAGAGGTTGAATTAGGAGGCAGAAGCTGATGAGGTGCAATGTGGGGAACCTTCAGGGAACCTTTCACAGATTAGTCAGAAGAGCCAGCCCTTGTACTGCGCTTGTCATCGACATGTTTCAAAGTGCTCCATAAAGTGCTGCCCATGGCACTTCCCTTGCACAGATTAGGGTCACGGGTGAGCCAAAAGGCTCGCCCAGGGTTGCCTGGGGGGCCAGAGGCAGAGCTCTGTTGCTGTGTCCTGGAGCAGTATCTTTGGCCTCTGTGTTGAACAGTTCATCCATTCATGGAGAGATGTAGGAGCCCTGGTTGGAAAATAGCAAAGCATCCCTGGTCCTTGCAGCCCAAAAGACAGAGGCAAATGATGACAACCAGTGCTTCAGGCCCTACCTGGAGGAGTTTCAAACACCCCCGTTGTCTTTGCGGAGGTTGCAAGTAGGTTCGTCAGTTCTCTTGGAAGGCGTCCGCCCCTTAGCCTTCACCAAACCACAGGTGGTGTGCTCTGTGAAAACCTCCGTGTTCCACTTGCCTGCTGCTTCTTTCACTGCAGTGAGGGGCTGCAGCCATTTCCAGCACTGGACCTCCAACTAGGCACTGGTACTCTTCTTCCCTGATGGGTTTCAGCAACGCTCTCAGCTCAGGGGGTCATCTGTCCTTGTCTGCCTCCCATTCAGAGGCACCGAAAGCTCAGCTGTTGTCCCCTGCCAGGGTCAGTGTCTTCCAGGGGATTCTCTTGGGGTCCTGGCTCTCTCATGAGCTAGGGGAGGTGGATCATGGAAAACAGACCTTACACTCTTTGTCAAGGCCATCGGTTTCTGGGTGTTGGTGGTCTCAGGACCACGTTGCCCAAGTGACAAGCAACAATCTGCCTGCTGTGCGCAAGATCTGCATGCTATAAAAACCAAAGATGCAAATAGGCTAAAAACCATGAAGTGTTTTTCACTGTAAAGAAATCCTGCTGACTGCTTTTATATATCTATACTACTGCTTTCCAATGTATCTGCTTTTCTATATCCATTTATTTGCTGCCGAGGTTCCAGTTTGCCCTGAAGTTCATCAGCAAATGGATTTCAAAGGCTGTTCCACTGGCTGCTACTGCAAACTCCTAGTGAGGAGGTCAGAGAGGATACGAGAGATGTCGGCTGTCCCACAAGCAGCAGAGAAACAAAACATCTCCTGGGGGTTCCTACGGCTGTGTTCATCTGAGGTGACAGTCCACGTCCTGTGCCTGCTGCTAAACTCCCCCAGCTTGGGCATCCAGCGACTGAGAGTTGCTTCAGCACCAGAGTCACCAAAAACCCAATGGAGCTTTTGGAAGTGGCTTGGTGATTGGGAGCTTTCTGGCCGGTGGGTAGGCAGGGCGATGATGTTCATGGGTTTATTTGGGGTCAGTTGTGTCTTGTAAAGATGAAAAGATGCTCAAAACTCTTGCCCGTTCTCTTGGCTTGCAGCTTGGGGGGATGGAGAGTGAGGAAAAACTGATGAGAAAATATTTACCAGCCTAACCACTAAGTGAGGTCTCTCTAATGGAGAATTTAATCTCCAGGACATTGTTATCTCTGTTAGGTTTTCTGTATCTTAGGTACTCAATAAATGATTGCTAAAGTAATTCAGCATTCTCCTCTCAATCAGAAAACACAACACCATGTCAGCCACCCAACCCCACTCTCATTCAGTAAACAAAACCAGGCAGGGTAGGTACACGGGCGAGAAAACTCTGAAAGCAGGTCTGAAACACAGGCCTGGAGCTTCAAAAGGTGATGGGAACACTCTGGGGCCAGAAACTGTAGGAATGAGGTAAGCAAGAGCCACAGGAAGACATCCACAGGGAAAGGACTTCAGAACCAGTTACGGGATGGCAAACAGATGTTGCGGTGCTCAGCTATGCCATGGAAACATCTACCTGACTCTCTACCACTGAAAAAAGCGTGGTTTTCTGTCTCTCCATGCGCTGGGGCTCTTCCTCATGTCTTGCATTCTCCCTGGAGAGAGGTGGAGCCGCAGCACTCACAGAGGTGCTTTCCTTTAGTGATGACAGCCAGCATGACACCCTGCATCAAGCCACACTTATCTTTCCATTGTCACCATCCCTCCCTTGGTACCCTTCCTGGGATGGATCCACTGGGTCCTCCTTTGGCTAGCACCTTCCGGCTATGTGTGTCCCTTATCTGTGCTGCTTTCCCACTCCTTCCAGCCCAATGTACCAGCTGTGTGGGCCGTGCCCCCTCTCCAGTGGGTGCAGCCCCATATCATGATGCCCATGAGGTCTTTTCAGTCTCTTTGTATCTCAGGTGGATGAGTTTGAGCCCTGGAATGGGAGGGTCCAGGTTCAGCTGGGACTGCTGCCACCGTGGTCCCATGGGGTCCGAATGCAGCTTTGTCCTCTCCTCCATGTGAGATGTAATTCATCCCCATGTACGACAGAGCACTTCCATTCTGCCTCTTCAGACCTGGGTCAGGTTTAATACAGTCTGTGAGAAAAGCTTAAAACAGCAAGGTATGAGATTGAATTATGGTCTAATCTGCCACTAATAGAACCTGACCAGCTCCATTATTCAATGTCAAATCACTGCATTTGCTATTAAAACACAGTGTGAACTCCCCTAATTTCTGTCGGGTTAGGACCATATCCATCATTCTTGCCTGAACCGGCACCAGGGCAGCGCAGATAACACAGACAAATTTAATGTGGTAAATTCACCTTAGGAAGCTTGCTTTAGCGGTCCTGGGAAGGGAGGGGCTGGGCAGTCCTAGGAGGAAAAGGATGGATGATAGCAAGCTGCAGTTTGACATTGCAGGGGGTAATGAAATCACACAGTGCCTCTTTAGGATGGGAAGGTGTAACTGGGCATGGCGCTCTGGCAGTGGGACTTAAAACTGTGCTAAGAGGAAAGGCAACAGAGGAGGGATCTGTCCCATGTTCTGGTGCAAAAGAAATGGAGACACATAACCACAGCTCCTGGCTGTGCAGGTACCACCCTTCTTGCAGCCATCACATCGTAAGGTTGCAACCTCTTTTTCATGGGCTGTGAACACGTTAGAAACCAACTCATGCTTTCTTCCCCGTGATGCCACCCCTGGGAAGGCAGAGGTGTCACGTCAAAGTCTTCGCTTTGATCACTGGTTGGCATCAGCCAACCAATATCTACCCTCTGTGTGGGTAGATGTTCCCTGGGAAGGGATAAATCAAACTGCTTGTTTGCAGCATCCTAAATTGACCCAGGAAGTCCTCAGCAGATAGCAGGAGAGTTAAGTGGAGACTGCCTAACTTGGTTCAGTTGTGACTCATACCAAGATTTTAGTTCTTATTTGCAGAGGTCATTAACTTGCTGGAGCACCAGACAACCTTTGGCAGAAACTCATTGTTAATGTGCTATCAATTCCTTCTCTTTCTTCGATATCTGTGCTAATTCTAGAAATACAGAAGTATGAAAGTAAATCTCTTCCACCTTGAGCAAAAAAAGACAACTGGAGAAAGAAGAGCCTAGAGGCACACCAGGACTGCTGTAAATAATTATAATCATTGTCAAGGGTGAACGAGTCTGATTGCAGTGGAGATTAACAGAGTTAATCAGAGAAAAAAGAAAAAAGACTTGTTGTTACGAGGTCTAATGCGTTGACACTGGTGAAGAGGGACTCGTTACCACGGAATGACAAATATTAGGAAAGAAATAAAAACAATTCTAGCTGGGTGGTGAAGACCTTATCTGGCCATTCTCTCCTCTTTGCTGGTATGAGTCCAGCCAGATGACTGCCTTTGGAGAAATTGGTTTCATTTGCCTTTGCCTTCAGCACAGCTCCTTTGTCATAACGACCAGGGAGAAGGCTTTGGGGACTCAACTAAGGACTCAATGAATGTGTGAAGATGTGAGCTTTGCTCCTTGCAGAGGTGGGCACTCCACGAATGCTAAAGGCTATCTGGGTAATCCCAGTGTTACAGATTCTTCCCAGCTGGTAAACCTTCCTGCATCTTTATCAGATCTTGCTTGTGAGGACTCGGCTCTGGAAAAGCATTGTTGCTCTTCCTACCTACATTCAGGATGCATCCACTTGTTATAATGACCTCTGTCCCTTGATATCCCAGGGTTTCTGTCTGGGCCAAGTATTCATGGACAAGAAGAAGCAGCACTTTGACTTTCATCAACATCAGCTTCTTCCATGTTATTTGTCCTTTCAGAGTTGCCATTTACGCATTCATCAGCTTGGCATAAGAAGACAGTTGTTAAGGAATTCATTGTGTCCACATCATGGATCAGCACTTGTATCCTGCTTGTGTGACCCTCTAAACACCTACCAGAGGATTTGGGGGAGTTGTATACACAAGCACCAGGCTTGCACACACTGGTGGGCTTCACAGATGCTCCCCAAAGGACAGGTAAGGAATGGAGACAGCAGAGATCAGGAAACAGTGGGGTCATTCTCTCCTGCCATCTCCAAAGGACAGTCAAGCAAGGCCAGTCCCAGGAGTTCTCTTGAGGTATCAAAGAACCTGGTTCTCACAGTGCAAAAGATACTGTCAGAGATGTGTCCCCGCAGTAATTAGGAACATGTCAGGAGCTTACGGGTCCCTTGGGACAGGGATTCATCAAGGAAGCTGGACACCTCAGCCGCAAAGGTGCAGCAGTGCTGTCTGTGCAGCTCCATCAACATGGTGATCACACACGATAGTACTGGGAAAGGACCTTCCTGAAATGGTGGGAAAGGCACCACTTATTCCGTAGGAGCAAAGCTGGCCCTGCCGCAGCAGAGCATCTGCTTAGAGCTGGACCTACCTATGCACGAGCGACTGAAAGGATCAATGACCGGGCAAAGGTGCTGTGGCATGGGGAATAGAAGTGATGTATGCTCAGATGCGCAACTTCTGCTCCCACAAGCACATCCCTTGAGACGGCCTGAAGGAACAGCCATAGAGGTAGGAGTAGCTCAGGATCTCTTTACCCTTCTTCCAAGCCCGTCTGGGAAGTGGTGACATTGAACTACAACCAATGGAGATTTGTGATGCTTCATAACGACATTCCGGACATCTCCTACTAAATACTTGTGATGGGTTTGTTCAGGCATAGCCTTTGCAATTACTGGGATAAGGAAGGCAGCCAAACCCAAAACCCTGGTGCCAGAACATTGGGAGTCTACAAATTGCGATGGCTTGTGCGTGAATAGATATGATAGTGCTGTGCCAGTGCCTAGGGCGGCACTCACCACGGAGATCTCCAGGGCAGTGCGGGGCCTCCACCATCACTGCCATCAGCAGAGGAGTCTATTCCTGTTTTCTTCCCACTTTTTAGGAGAGTAAGGAAGGTCTTATGCAAAGCAGCATCACTTAGCAGACCAGTGGGGAACTGTGTTAGAAACATGCTCAGAGGAGTGGGTGAAAAACACCCACATCCAGTTTGTCAGCCCAAAGAATGAGCTGGGTGGCACGGCAGTCCCTGATGGGAAGGTGCCAGAATATGTGTGACAAATCCAGTGGAACAGGAACTCAAAAGAAAAGTTTCTCTTTCTCTAGTCTCTCCAGCCTTCACCTGGTTTGCCTCTTCTGGATTGTCCTCATTTGGTTTCTCCTAGGGTTGAGCTTTTGCTCGCGCAGGTCCTCCACTGCATGTGCTTCTGTGTGGACAGGACTGCACCCAAGGGAATTAGTTCTTGCCAGGAGGGTAAGGCAATATCGGTGCTGTCTCTTGGCAGGGGAAAAGAAAGATCTGAGGTCCAAATCTTGCAACTGAATTTGTAAAAAAAAATCTGCCTACCAAGGTGTGTTTGGAGGGAACTAACTGGCTTCTTCCTGGATTGTGCTGGTAGATGGAGATCTGGGAGGATCCCCATTCCTTCTTGCACCCCCATCCATGTGCATTTGTGAATACCAGTGGATACACCTTGACTGATGGCTTTGTTGCTGTGGATAATTTTGTTGACAGAATGATCCCAGCTGGATGTGACCCCAGCCGTAGCACCAGGCACGATGAGATGAGCAATGCTCATTGCCTTTTGGCTCCCATCCTCTATACATCTCAACTAAAAGGTGCCATTGAAGAGGGTTTTGTAAAGTGAGCCATCGAGTCTGAGCAGCACAGTGTGCGGGACAGGGAACGCTGCGACGTCTGTGTGCTGCTCAATTATTCATTTCCTATTTCTGCATATACAAAAGGTTAATCCATGAGGCGCCTGCCACACAGGGAAAGCAGCTCTTTGGAGACAGCTCCATATTAGGTTGGTTGTTTTTTTTTCCCCTAGTGGTTTTTCAAGCATTATCTCTCCTCTGTTTCTTCTCTTGTGGGGTGGGGGGTGGGGAGGGAGCACGTTGGATAATGAAGAGCTTCCTCTTCCCAGGCAGGCAGCTCGAGAAGAAACTTGATGTGGCTGGTGTAGGCAGGACGGATGATGGGTTATTAACATGTTGCAGTTATAACATGGGGTCATCCACCTCTCTAGTCCTTACCTTCACCAAACTTTATGTGCTAGGGGAAAAGCACCATCACTGTGGAATCTGTACCTCTCTTTCATCACACAGCTGGGAGGCTGCTACAGAAACCCACAAATGACCCCATGTCCAGACCTGCTGAGTAGATTTGTTGCCTTGTTAAGAAAGGTGTCAGCCAGGCAGTCCTTTGGGCAAGCTCAGCTTTGTGTCCTTCAGTTCACATGGTGGAGCTTTAGGCTAGGAGGGTTTGGTCCCATCCCCTGACATTCAACAAATCAGTGTTTACAAAATATTTGGAAGAAGAAATTGCCACTTTTACAGTGAGACCAGGCAAGAAAACTAGGGAGGAGGCAGCGCAACAGGGGCACTAGGCCAGGAGGAAAGGCTTTGGGGCTGTCCCCTCAGCGTACGTTGCCACAGAAAGCACATCCTTCCACCCGAGCTGTTTGTGGGGGAGGGTTGCAGAGCTCTACCTCCTCCTCCTTTCTCCAATATCAGTTTTTTTCAATAGCATCCAGGTGCTTTGTCCCACTGAGCTTCTCTTCTGTTGGAGAACTTCAACAGGACCTTTGGAGAAGCCCCAGGTGACCTCCTCATGGATGCACCTCCATGTTGTGGTGCCTGGGACTCAGGGCGAGTTTCTTGTGCTGCTCAGAGCTTCCAGGGTGTGCAGTGAGTAGAGACCTGGAGTGGAGGCTGCTCCATGTATCAGGGAGGGTTTTGGTGGCTCCTGCTTCACCCTGTGCTGTCCCTTGGGTAAAGAGGGAACTGCAGGGACACAGCCAGCCAGGTATGACCTCAGCTATCCACAATCAGATCTTCTCTGGGTTGGCCAGTGCAGACAAGTGGGTGACTCTCGGGCTCTTCCATTATTCATCCTGCTGGACTGATTTCGTGGAGATGGTTCGTAAGGTCAGCTTGGTATTAACGTGCTGAACAGAAAGATGCTATAGGCTGGAAATTGAGCTTGTCACACCAGAGTGATTCTCATTGATGGTGTTTGATTTGCCATTAATATTAATTGTAGGTTTTTGAGGGACAGTCACGAAGATTTGCCGTATGTTAACTGTCTCAGCAGTGTTTTCCACTGGAGAAACATAAATACCATCCAGGAGTTCTTCTTAAAAGGCTGAACTTCCTCCTGCAATGAAACACAGAGGTGAGCATGGAAGAGGTGTCCAGAAGACCCAAGTGCAGCTGGTGAAATGGAGCCTGTGAGACTTACCACCCCCAATTCACAAGCAGTCCTGTAGCGCCTGAGATGGCATGGGAGGTGAAAGCAGGATTCTCTGGAAACCATCAGAATTATCAGGCAGATGTGTGTGGGAGTGCAGGCAGCAGCTGGATTTCCTGCTGCTACTGTCCTGGTGCTGTGGAGACCAGGTGAACTGTACCCTGGTAACGAAGGATATCCTGTAAGAAGCAGCCATACTAAGTTGTTTTCTTCCAGAGCAGACCAAACCATGCAGAACACCTTGCAAAGAGTGCTCCTCCATTCCCAAAGAGCCCCACCATCTTCGTGTACATCTGTGGTTTCCACAGTGCATTTCTGCCCATCCAACAAGAAGTAACTTCATGGCTGGAGTTATTGAAAAGTAAGGTTGACTGACACTAGCTGTCTAGGCTCCTTCTGTACTCTGCTGAAGGACAGCAACAGCTTCAGCTACACACTGGTTTTCAGAGAAGACAAACCACCCCTTGGCAGAGCCAGTAAGCCCTGCTGCTTGAGGAAGAAGTGCAGGTGACATGGTTGGATGAGGCACCTCATTTTTAAATGGCTACAAGTGGTGAAATGAGTTAGCACTTCTTCGTCACTTGGTTGTCCAGAAATACTTGTAAACTTTCACTGATATTTCTAAAAAAGTCAGAGGGGAAACACCCAGGAAGAGTAAATATTTCTGGTCTTTCAGAATGAGAAGTTTTCCATTTGCCTTACAAACACTAGCTGAGGATCAAGTGAAATCTAAATGAAATTACTAACAAAAGGAGAGACATTACCCTGTCTCTAGTAATGGGAAAGTTTGACCAAAACTATGGGGCAGGAATTCCGCAGGAATACAGAACTTTTTTAACTTGGAGGTGGCCAAAAGGAACCCCAGTTAAACCAAAATGCAGAGTTTTCTGCCAGTCTGCTGTAAGCAGAGCCTAGGATTCAGCCGGGATGGAGGACGTATGCCTGTCATCATATGTTGTGTTAGCTAAGAAATACTATTTAAGAAAGATCTTTACATCTGCCTTGGGGACTTTGGGTAAGATCCAAAGTTAGGCTTCAAAGGGTGCCTGGAGGGGACTATTTGTTCTGTCATTGTCCCAGACAAGAGTCTGGTGCTTGGGTGAATGTTGTTTGTTTTAGCAGAGCTTTTAATCTACAGGCAATTGAATAGATGCAACCTAGACAGCTGCTGAAAAGACATTTGAAGATGTGCAAGGTGCAGGGACTAGAGACCTTGTCTTGGGGCTGGAGTCAAATCCCAGCATATCATTCCCGAGTTATCTCTTTGTGTCTCCAAGTCTGTCTATATTTGTTATCATTTGTTTAAAGGAAGGTAGGGGAAGGCTGCTGTAAGCAGTGCAACACTATTAGTACGTTACTATTACATTTTCCTGGGCAGAGAACCAACTGCCTGATTTTGACAGTGAAAGCAACTGAAATTCTGTGACAATTGCATGTTGAGCTTTTTTTTTTCACCCCCCCAAATGCTGTGGAGGGCTTATGTTGTCCCACAATCCCAGGAAAGCTGTTGTGCAATGAATGGAGAATCAGGAAAAATGTCCTGGAAGAACTAATGCAAGCAGTACTGGAGAATCAATGAAATCTGAAAGACTCAAACAATCAAAGAAAATAGTTTTCACACAACAGGTGGTTGAACCAATTAAGTCCTTTGCACAAGGAGCTACCAAGGCCAAGAACAGAGCAAGATGCTCTGGAAGGTGATGCAATATTTGTTGACCAAGAAGGTCAACAGCATCCTGGTTGGTATCGGGAATGGTGTGGCCAGCAGGGCAGTGACCGTCCCCCTGCACTGGGCTCTGGAGGGGCTGCACCTAGAGGGCTGGGGTCAGTTCTGGGCCCCTCAGCACCAGAAGGACATGGAGGGGCTGGAGCGTGTCCAGAGAAGGGCAGCGGGGTGGGGAAGGGGCTGGAGCACCAGTCTGGGGGGGCGGCTGAGGGACCTGGGGGGTCAGTCTGGAGAAGAAGAGGCTGAGGGCAGAGCTGATCACTCTCTGCAGCTCCCTGACAGCAGGGGTGGGCAGGGGGGGTTGGTCTCTGCTCCCCAGCACCAAGGGGTGGGACAAGAGGGAACGGCCCCAAATGGCTCCCGGGGAGGGTCAGGTTGGAGATTGGGGAAAATTCCTTCCCCGGCAGAGTGGTCAGGGCTGGGGACAGGCTGCCCAGGGAGGGGGGAGTCCCCGTCCCTGGGGGGTTCAAACAGTGTGTGGCCATGGCACTGCGGGACAGGGGGCAGGAGCCATGGGGGGGTGGGCTGGCGGTTGGACTCCATGATCTTAGAGGGCTTTTCCAGCCTTAACGATTCTGTGGTTGCATGATTTGTATGCACACTAATAGCTGTCAGTGATGGTGACAATAACTGATCTGAAAATGTGAAGGTGAGTACAAATTCATGACTTTATCCTGGTCTCCAAACATTGGAGACCTTTAATATCACATCCAGGATGCGATCTCAGGGTGTGGAGATGAAGGAAATGCAAGGCTGAGGGTTGGGTCTCTTGCATCTCCTGCTGAAGCTGGTCTTTGGACAGGGTGCTGCATTCAGAGAGGCAACGCAGCAATTGACGTTTGAACACTATCTTTCAAACCCACCGTGGTTTGCCTGGTGATCGCTCTCAGTCGGGAGGAAAGGAATATTCGCCGCATGTTCCAGTGAGACAAAGACCTTGTGGAGACTTACACAAAACAACCCTCCTTCCAGACTGTTTGGTGTCTTACGGAACCCCTTGGTTTAACTGAGATGCGTGTACCTACCCAAGCACGTGCAGCTAGGCAGGATGCTCATCTTCATGCCGCTCTAACCTGTGTATGAAGCACACATGGATCCTCCTCGCATGCGCAGGGGAGACCTGAGAGGGGGCAACATCACGGAGAAGCACAGCAAGCCACAGCCCTCTCCTGCCTCCCCGGCACGCACACACCCACCCACATTTGAATGCAGGATTTTCTGCAGGTATTAAGTTCCTCTGGGTTTATCTGAGAGCAGGCTGCTCTAGTTAAAATAACGCTGTGCAGCAGAACAGAAAATAAGATGTCACGGCAAACTAAACATCTTCACTTCCGCGACATACTAAAAAGCTCTGGGGTTGAGCAGGTTTGGGCCAGCGGCACAGGGACCACGCAGCCCTGCCTGGCCCCTCGATGGGTGGGTTTAACTGGTCATGCATGGCTATCTTGTCATCGTTCCCGGGGAAGAGCTGGGCGAGATGGGCACAGGCCAATCCTATCTGCTAAGACATCTTTAATTTTTGCTGCTAAAGAATACATTTCATTTGCAGTAACATCTTATTTTCTGTTCCACTGCACAATTTTATTCTAACTAAGGCGGTTTTCTCCTGGATAAACTCTGAAGAATGCTCTAGCTTCCTTTTCAGTTAGGAGAGCTCTGGAAACTCTGCTTTTATTTATTGGTTCATTTTATTTCCTGTTCTTTTTCTGCCATGTTTAGTATGACTGAGTGACCAATTCAATAAAAAATGGAAAACTTGTGTGGATTGTGTAATAAAGCAGAGCAGGTTACTGAAGGCTCTGTATTATGCTTTCAATATTCTTTACAAAATACAGATTTGAAATAGAGATATGCTGAATAAGATGGGGCGCTGATATTTCATTGCAGTTCATATTACTGCTGTGAATAGGAACAGTCACCAGTAGACATCTGCTGAGACATCCACGGGGAATACACTCTTGGGAACGGCCCTGTTGTTCCCTGCAAATACGAACCAGGACCTTGGGAGCGCTCCTCTCCAACCCTGGGAGACGAGATCTCTGGGGCAGGAACAGCCGTTCACGATATGCATTGCGAGGTGCCTGGTGCGACGGCACCGTGCCTCCTGCCCGCGGGACGGAGTAACACTGACCCTGCTCCTTCCAGCCACAGCTCCCCTTCCCCTCCCGGAGGAGGCTCAGCCCCACGTCACCCCACTGCTCCGTTTGCCAGTGATTCCCCACAAGAATGAAACCCATTAAAGCCCAATAAATAGTGCTTTTCCGCCTCTGTGTGTAGTGCCCGTTCAGGCAATATGTGTTTTGCCGAGAAGCCCACCCCGACCCAGCGCATCTCCTGCGCAGCCCCCATCACCGACAACTTTCTGCGTGCAACATTTGCTTTGTTTTCCCTTTGCTGCATTGATAGAGAAGGTTTAGCACTGCAGTTGCTTGTGTCCAAGGGAAAAGGATAGTAAGGAGGAGGGTGGGTTTTTTTTTTCTATATAAGGGATACTGCAGATGGGTGATGTGCAGAGATGGGCACCTGCAGAAACGGCATCACCCTGGCAGGGAAGCACCGGTGACATGTGAGACAGCGAGAAGCTTATTTCCACCTCCTTTTTGAGGGAGTCGGCTAAGACAGAGCGTGGCTACAGCGCAACCTTACTTTTGCACAACCAAGTTGTTTTTTGGGGTTGTTTCCAGGTGTTTTCTGCCCTACTCCTGTGCTAGCACAATGGTAGCACCGCTCTGTACAGGTAAAAAGTTCAGCAGCTTATGGAGAAAATGTTATCCCCCAGCAGCTGCTCATGAATTCTTATGTGCCAGCAGCAGTGCATGAACCATTCTTTGTTGTAAGATAAAATCTGACAGAAAAGCATAGCTCCTGACAGAAAAATCTGATGCAATTAAGTTTCTGTGCACAGCTCATAAACTTTGATATGGCAAATAATGGTTAAAATTGATCTTAAATCCAACATTAAAAAAAGTACCCAAACCCCCCACGTTCCACCAAATCGACTCCAGGTATCCATCTATGCCGACTTTGCGCAGGCAGGTCAGGTTTTTCTTTTCAAGAGAAATATGAGTCAACAAAGGAAAAAAAAAATAAATAGGACAGTGTGGATAAATTCCACGTAAAGGTGGATTTCCAGCACTGCATATTAACAAAACTAATTCGGGGGAAAAAAGTGAACCAAAATGACAGAGACTGGCCCTGAGGAATTTCTCCCCTTGGGTCAGCCACTGAAGCGAAATGAAGACCATACACTTGATTTTATCACCAGGTTAGGTCACGCCTTTAGCTGGGACGTTGCTCCCAGACACCTTTGTGTCTCTGCCGCGGTTGCATCTTTGATGAAAAGCGTGATTTGGAGGCAAATTTAGGTTTCTTGCCTGTGCCACGTGGGTCAGGGGAGCAGGTGGGAGACAGGGACATTGCCACCAGCGACAGCGACGTAGTCCTTGCTGGGAGGAGATGGGTACAAAGCATGAGCTGGGAACCACCCACGGTCTTTGTATCTTCTAGCGTACATAAAAAATGGACCACATGAGCGTCTTGAGTATGAAACACGATAATTTGGAGAGGGAAAAGGACATTGTGGACACTAAAACTATCAAACCATTGCACTGAGCAGAGCTTCCTTAGGATAAACCCCGATATTTTCTGTTTCCAGCTGTTGTGGAGGGGGTAGCACAGATCTGGTGCCTGGCACACCCCTTTATCCCAACTCATAACGCAGTCCCAGTGGGCTGAATGTCAGCATTTGTGGAATAAGCCACTTAAATATGAGCAAAGGCACCCAAAGTTGACCAAAGACCATTCAAATTAACTAAACTGCCGAAAACATCGCAGAGAGACTAATAAATGAAGAATAAAATAACATTTGGAAGCAATCTCAGCTAAAGGAGGAGTACAAGATTCCCTGGCTCCATGTGTGCAAAATACAGGGGGATTTTATTTCTAGTGCTGTGTGCCCAGAGCCTGGCAGGCACCGCATCGCCCCGTTGCTGAGAGGTGGAAACGGACACCTGAGCAAAACCTGCCTGCAAAAAGGGATTTCCTTAGACACCGCACATTGGAGATGCCAAATGATCCTATTACAGACTTATCAAAGCAGTGGGGATTAGTAGAGATAAAACAACTTTCAGTACTGGTCGCTGCCTTTCTTTGCTCTTTTGTTTGTCTAAATAGCTGTTTTGGTGAGTGCAGAGAAATAATAGGAGGCAATTATTGCTTCATGTAATGTTCCGTGTTTGGTTTTGTAATCCTTCAGTTCCGTTTATTTTCATTTTAAGCAAAAAAGTTCCCCCTGGAATATTATAATCGCCTTTTAGCTTTCCCCTGCTCTCCTCCTGCAGAGGGGCTCCTGGCTTTGTGCGCACCTGACGGCAACGCAAGGTTAGCGGCATCCCCAGGGCTTGGGGCACTCAACGCCCGTTGTCTGGGCTGCGGCGCCGAGATCCAGGCACAAAACAGTGGGAACAAATCCACCCAGCAGCCCAGCGCAGGCAGCTCCCTCGCTGGCATCCCTCTGTGGCATCTGTGGCTCGGCTCCTTTCACCTTCAGGAACCCAGAGAGGGATTTTGAATGGTGTGGAAGAAGCGGAGGAAACCAGAGGGCTTTTCAAAAGCAGCTTTTCAACGCCTTTGAAAAATCTGACCTTATCTGAGCTTTTAATCAGCTTTTAGACCCTGAAAATTTCTATCCATCCTCTCCTTAGTAGGTGATCTCTTCTAAAATCTCCTTAGGAAGATCTAGTGGGGGGTTCACTTATGCTTTCCTCCATTTGCTCACCTTGTTCCTCCAGCCTCTCCTTAGGAGGAACAAGGAGATCTCTGAGAAGCACCGCAGTCCCCTGTGGCTCTGGAGGTACGGGATTTTTTTTGGGGGGGAGGGTGGTGAAGATTTTGCCCCAGCAAATCTCTGTCACATAGTTCTGCAGGTAGCACTGGGATTGAGGCTGGGGGGACACCAGTTTATCCTATTGAATGCCTCCCTGGAGGCTGAATCTGTCCTCCTTTCTGGGAGCCCCACCAGCCAGGTTGCAGGAGATGACGTCCCAGTAGATTTAAGAGCTGGTGCTGTCATATGTGTTGCGTTATCTGCTGACCGAGGCGCTCCAGAAGTGCGTCTGTTGACTTGGTGTGACTGGCTGAGTCACGAAATCATGAAACCTTACCTGCGCTCCAGAGAACAGTCGTGACATGCCTGCTCCCGCCTGGAAGTACGTAGCCCAGGTTTAGGAGGGCAGGCAGGGAGCCAGCCCTTTCTGAAGTAGATTTGCATCCTGTGAAGGTGCCACTCTGCACCAAAAGGGATAAAATATCACCTCTTTTCTCCCTCCACTCTTCAAGTCCCTAAAAAAGGGATATAAGACCCCAGAGATGTCTGGTGATCGGGTACCCCCATCACCAGAATTATCAAGGTTTAAGCATAATTAGCTTTTGCTAATGTCGTGCAGATGACTGACTATAATCACAAGAATACTTGCATGACCCTGGGTTGTCAGGCTGTAAATATAAGCCTGTAAGCAGTTGTGCAGAAGCTGGAGAGGAAGGACATGTCTAAGCACTTTTCTGGTGCAGGGCCTTTAATGCTGGACAGGGAGTGGATGAAGGTGCAGCAGATGGAAGATCATCCGTGGTCAGCTGGGAGGCAAAGGGTTGGTGCCTGGTGCACCAATGTATCTCCAAGATGGTGGTGTTCATTCTCCAGACCTGTCTCACAGCTTGATGTGGAACATCACAGACCAGGGCGTGCAGTGACAGGACAAGGGGAATGGGTATAAACTAAAAGAGGGGGGATTTAGACTGGACATTAGAAAGAAATCCTTCCCTGGGAGGGTGCTGAGGCCCTGGCACAGGGTGCCCCGAGAAGCTGTGGCTGCCCCTGGCTCCCTGGCAGTGCCCAAGGCCAGGTTGGATGGGGCTTTGGGCACCCTGGGCTGGTGGGGGGTGTCCCTGCCCATGGCAGGGGGTTGGAACTAGATGGGACTTGAGGTCCCTTCCAACCCAAAGCATCCTGTGATTCTGTGATTCTACCACCTAACCAAAAAGGGATGTGACTTCTACCAGTTTGAACTCTATATCTGTTCTGCCACAACGGCACTTCACACACTTGACCTATGAACCTGTTTACGCCGTGATTTGAGGAAAATACCACTCCTCAAGGCAACGGGCTTGTGGGCAGTTAACGTCAGCACAGGATGCTCCCGTGGACATCAAACACAAGCACACGCTTAAGTGTTTTGCTGAGCTGAAAGGACTCTTCCACTTAGGATCTCAAAATACGAAGAGCAGCTTGCGCGTTCTGCCTGGAGTGCCTTTGTTTTGTTTGTGCAAGTTAGTTTTGTCTGGCTCCCTAAATCCTGCAGCTGGTCCTGGGGAATTACACGGGCCAGCACTCAGCGCTGGCTTGGTGGGCTTTCTCTTCTCGCTCGTACGCCCACCGCGGTAAACAACCCCGGGTGCCTCGGCTAAGTGTTCATAGCGGATTAAACGCCAAGCCTTAACCGATACTTACTGACAACAGCTTTCGCGGCAAAGAGAGGACAGGTGACAGTATTCCAGAAATATACATCATAAAGCTCCGGCAAAATGTGCTTGGGAGCTGGGGAGGGGAGGAAGGAGAAGGGGAAAAAAAAGCATCGTTCGCAAGGCAAATTAATCAGTCCTCTTTCCTCTGCCTGTTGCAATTATATGGAATGCGAGTAATCACCACATTCATCATTATTATTATTATTATTATTATTATTATTATTATTATTATTATTATTATTATTATTATTATTATTCTACCAGGAGGCTAAACAGTGGGGGTGGTGATATTGGAGTGAGGACGAGCTGAAAGCTGCAGTCACATTTAGAGTGGTGCCTCACCAAGATTTCTATCTAGTTGCGCTTTCATTGTGGAAAGGGCTTTTCTTT
>VWZZ01006131.1:35114-58901 GCA_013399095.1 Psophia crepitans
TGGTGGGGAGTTGTGGAAAAAGGAGGGCGGGGGTTGGTGCGCGTTAGAGCAGAGAGATTGGGTAAAATTATTTTCCTTCATGCTTGGCTAGGCCTCAGTGTGAAAAAAGGGGACCCAGCTTAGGGCTGGTGGGAGATTGCAGATAAAAGCAGCTTCATTTCTAACTGACCTTCCATGCGTTCGGCCCGGCCGGGGGAAGGCGGGGGAAGGAACAATGAGAGCCACCTCCAGAAAAACCATCCCTGAATACCTACACCGAGCTCTGGCATGGCTGAAACAAAAGTAAAAGGCAGGACTTGTCCTAGAAAGGCTTTTGGTGCCCCCCACGGGAGGAGAGGCATGGAGTGGGAGCAGAGGGATGGCACCACCATGGCTGTGGGGATGGGGAGTCCCGGGGAATTGTGGCAGCGTGGGATCCATGCAGCCATCAGGGCCATGGTCCAGAGGCTGTCAAAGCAGTCTGAAGAAGCCAAATCTCCAAGCAGCTGGATGGCCTAAAGAAGTCAAATCCAGGTCCCTATTCAGCGAGAGATTTCATCCACCACTCAACATCCATTAGCAGGAATAGACACAGGCTTGAAACACACAGGCACCTCACTCACCCAGCCTTTGTGCTTCAAGAACTTTTGGAAAACACGTGCATTTTATATCTCAGGAGGAAAACAGACTTCGCATTGCACTGAATGTAATGTGAGCTGAGCAGAGGGGCTGATGAGGGACACAGGGTGCAGCTGGTCCTGGGTGGCACAGGTGGAGGGAGCTCACCATGAGCCTGATGGGCTTAAAGAGGGTCTCAGCAGGTCCTTCTCTCTTTTGCCTGAGAGTGTTGTTGGGGCTGGGTGATTCCTCCTGGAGGTAAGGTGTTCTCTGCTGCATGCCTTGGGTGGGAGGTGTTTCTTTATGCAGACCTGGAGTAGCCACTTCTTTTTCTGTCTAGCAATCAAGCATCAGATTTTTCTCTTTCTTTTTCCTTTGTGCAACATAAGGCCAATGTGGGAGACTAGTCTGGGGAGGCTCTGATAGTTGTCACCTTAGCAGAAGAGTGTCTTAGTGGGTTGAACACCCTCCAGCAAAGATTGCTTGAGATGGGCTATGCTTCTTGTCAAGATGTGCAAATCTTCTCGTGGTGAAAGTAGACCTGGGTCTTTTGAGGTGGAAACTGCTGTAATTCTGCTCTGTTCAGGTGAGCAGCCTGGGTGCTCTGAGGTCTCAAACCTCAGTGCTGTGGCTTGCTTTGTATCCCTCTTTCATATGCCTGAGCAGCTGGGGTGTTCCAAGTGGGAAGGGAGGGAAGAGCTGTCTCACACTGACCAGGGCTGGCTGCAGGCTCTTAGAATCCGGTGCCCTGATGACGAAGGCAAGCATATATTGCTCTTTCCTTGCTCTTTTCTCCACTCTAGTGACTGCTGTGAGCAACTCAAAGTGCAACTTCTTCCTAGTACTCATATGATGATTGCAGGTTTGCTTAGTAATTTCCTTATCAAGTGCCTTTAGATTACAAAAAGCTCTTTCCTGCCCCAAATTCTAGGCTTGTCTCTCCACTTGGCATAATGCCCTCAGTTCCTGGAGGTCCTGACGGCAGTTTCAAGCCCTGATTGATGATAACGTAGCATCATGATCCTATTGCTTGCTACACATCTTGCAGATGTGTTAATGCCCAGATGTTAACTGCAGATGCCCAGTTAATATTTCTGGAGCTGCTTAAGTGCTGATATTGTTGTGGACCTCTTTTCTCTTTGTGTGTGCTTGCAGTTTTTCAAAGAATTGAAGGGGAGGTTTGGGTGGGAAAGAGCCTGTGACATGAGAATTCCTTCCTTGCACCTGTCTCAAAAGCCAGACATAAAATATATCAGCAGAGCACCTACCCTTGTGCACAGACTGTTCCAAAAGCAGAGCTGAGACAGAAAGTGGCTGTGGAAATGCTGCTGGTTTTTTTTTTTTTTGCTATGCTTGTAGAATGAAAAAGGGGAATAAACCCTTTTTTGAAACTTAAATTTTTACTGATGTAAGAGGCTCATCAGACCTTGGCACCGCTCTGTGACGTCCCTGTACTCAGATGATGGTTTTGTTGAAATGCTGGAGGTACCTCCCAGGTTTCTGGCCTCTGGCATAGTCCTGTTGGATGATGCTTCCAGGGACACCTCCTCCAGGGTAGGCTGACTGGCAGTGCTGGCCAGTGCTGTTAGGAAAAAAGGTCTCTAATTAGACGATGGACACCCTTTTGGATGATGTTACGTTATGGGGTGGGGGGAAGTGCATTTGTTTTGCTTGTTTATAAGTTGTGCTGGTAACCAGAAGCCTGTCTCCTCAAACTTTCTTTGAAATGGGGCCCCCAGCACAAGAAAGATGTGGACCTGTTGGAGCAAGTCCAGAGGTGGCCATGGAGATGATCCAAGGGCTGGAGCACCTCTGCTATGGAGAAAGGTTGAGACAACTGGGGACGTTCAACCTGGAGAAGAGAAGGCTCCGGGGTGACTTCATTGTGGCATTTCTATACTTAAAAGGGTCTTATAAAAAGGGTGGAGCGGGACTCTTTACTCTGGTAGATAATGATAGGACAAGGGGAAATGGTTTTATATTAAAGGAGGATAGATTTAGATTAGACATTAGGCAGCAATCCTTCCCTGTGAGGGTGCTGAGGCCCTGGCACAGGGTGCCCCGAGAAGCTGTGGCTGCCCCTGGTTCCCTGGCAGGGCCCAAGGCCAGGTTGGATGGGGCTTTGGGCAGCCTGGTCTAGTGGGTGGCACCCCTGTCTATGGTGGGAGGGTGGAACCAGATGATCTTTAAGGTCCCTTTCAACCCAAACCATTCTATGAAATGCCACTGCGAGTTGAGAAAGTATTTCCCTGGGAACTCCCCGGTTGTTATGTCGTAATACTTCAAGTTTTATGAATTTTAAGCACAAACATCAGATACTTTTCAACTAGCTTCCTAGCTGAAGCTTTTCCAAGAAACTCTATTGTATCTCCTTCAAAAGGCCTGCATGTGATAACAACTGAAAGGCAAGCTCTCAGACAAAAAACCCTGACATACAATGGTTTCTGTGTACAAAATGAAAGGTCTAACAGTTCCTTCTGCTCCTCCTGAGTGGTCTTCCTGCAGGAATCCACCTCCTGCCATCAAAAGCTGGGCACAGTTTGTAGGTATCTCTGCTGAACCACCCAGGTACCTGTGCAGGATGAAGCTGAAATTGGTTTTGGGGGAGGTTTGAGCAGCCTGCCCCATTGCCTGAGGGTGCAGGGAGGTCCAGGGGTGCAGCTGGGTCATGTCACTGAGCTGCTCTGTGGGTGAGATACCCACTGGATGCTTCTTGGCCCTGGTGGTTCTTAGACTTTTTTAGACTCCCCAAAATCCTGCGAATTTCTATTGCTTCAGACCACCTGTCCTCCCCTTGACTTCCACTGACATCAGGACAAGACAAAGTCCAGCCCAGTGAGTCCTTTAGGCAAAGATGTGGAGTAAGAATGCCTTCTTGCCTTTAAAAATTAAATAAAAAGAGGTTTATAGTTTCTCCAGAGTGGAAGTTGCACCTGCCAGTCTGTTTTCTCAGGCCTCGGCTCTGTGAAGTACTTCGGCACAATTCTAACTTGAATCGCACAAATTTCCTCCCACCTGGCTTTGGTTGATCGACTTATGGGTTTCTAAGTTGGTCATGTCCTTCAGGGACCTGCTGAACAGAATGGAGTCTTTCCTTCCCTCCAGCTCAAGGATGAAGAATTTGAGCTTGTGTCAGACGTCTGGCTCTTCACCATCTCACCATTCTGCCTTCAAAACCTGCCTCCTGCCCAAGCTCATGTCAAAACGTTCTGCTTTGAAAGTCGCATTATGGTTTTGCTTGACAAGTAGAAGCACAGAGATGTGCTAGGTACTTCATGATGTTTCACATGGGAAACAGTTTAAGATCTTTTTAGTTTAAAAAAGTGTTTTCTCAATGTCTTGTTAACCTCTTGCTGTCCAGCTGGAGGAAATATTCCTGCATACCTGTGTTTGCCTAACCCTTTATTTCCAGATGTAGAGAAGTACTAGAGGCAGTGTTACGAGAGCCTCAGTTTTGAGTAAAGTTGGAGAGAGACTCTCCATGTGCTAAAGCTGATCGATGTCACCAGCCATAGAGCCCAATGCTGACCCTGGGTGGGGTGCAGTGCCAGAAGGAGCCTGCTTTGCCTTCTGCACCATCAGCACAAGAGATATACCGACTGGACTTGCAGGACCATGGGGAGCTTTTCGCTAGACTGTAAACTCAAATCTCTGTGCACACAGTGATGTCTCCCTCTGGTGCTTCAAGATTTCTGAGGGAAATTTAGCTGTTCTCAGCATTTTGCTATAGGTTTTGAGCATCTTCTAGGAAGCCCAGTGAGCTCCTTTGTCCTGTTCCTTGCAGACACTGGCTTTCTCCTCCTGTTCCTTCTGGGCTTGTCTTATTTAAGATGTCTGCTCAAGCCTGCACATGAAACACAGCACACAACCCGAATTTCTCATGCTGTTTCTGCCTAGGGAACTAATGCAAATACCTTCTGCTTGTACCACCTTTCACCAAAGGAGGAGAGCACTGAAGGGAAGGTGTTTTCACCTTCTGTTGTATCTTGGGAAGGTGTTTTCACACACGTGTCCTGCTTCTTTTAGGTCCTAAAGACAAACAGGAGCTGTTGGTTTCTTCATGCCGCTGTATAACCCAGGCAAGGCATGAGGGGACCCTGAGACACGGGCAGCAAGGCAAACGCTGCTGCTGTTTTCCCATCCTGTTCCCTCTTTAATAGCAGCTGACTGCCCTGTTCCTTTACCCCGCGAGTCCTATCTAATGTCAGGAAAGCCTTCTAGCTAACATAGTTCTCAAATTAAAAAAAAATTACTTGTTATCCATCCAATTTCTATGAGAGGAAATTCTATTAAATCCCCAGAAGAAAGTGCATTATAGCTGTACTTTCAGAAGCAGACCCTTGAATAAACTTTTTTAGTTATTTCACATAACTTCCATTATGACTGTCATTATGAAGCAGATGAACATTTTCTTGAACAATTAGATGCGGGTGTGTGGAATAAAGAGTGTAGTTCGCCTGAGATCATTGAAACCTATCTGTTTGGGTGATTCATTTTCTTCCAACTAGGCTGCCCATAATAAGCTTTTCTTCCCTGGCTTTGTCTTGTTTCCCATTTCAGTCGGCCACAATGCCCGAAGAATTGAAAGAACGTCTTTCCCCATGTCCTTGTGCTGCGACTGAGCCTGGCAAACAAAAAATAAAATATTTTTTTTTTTTAAAAGCAGAAAAAGAAGATGGGGAGGAGGCAGAGCAGATTAAAAGTAAAGCAAGCGCTGTTCCTTGTGGTGGTGGTAACTTGGGGCATGAGGGCCTTGAGAAATGCCATGGAGTAAAGGATGGGAGATGGACTCTTTCTGCTCCTAGTTGGAAGTGAAAAGACATCTGGTTGCATAAAAGATGGCAGAATATCTCCTGTATGGTCTTGGCAGTTGTATGAGGTGGAGCCACATGCAGCTATGGGATGCACAGAAGACCTAATTGCCTGGTTCCACAACTTTCCTGAAGTGACCTATGTTAGTAAGGTGCTCTTGGTGACCTGGTAGAAAATCAAATTCAGCTATCCAGTGTGCATGTGCGTTACAAAAGTTTAACACCCGCTGTGTGGGGCTGCTCCCAAGGAAAGGAAATGGTATGTAAAAATCCTTTTATAAATACAGTGTGTACTCTCTACATCTTTTCTGTGCCCCTATTCCATGGTCTGGGATTGCTTGCAGAGGTGCAACGAGCCCAGCGTAATGCTTTCCTGAGATCATTATTTCCTGACAGCTTTTCTTTGAAGCTGATCAGGACATTGCTATGATTCACAACCAGGCTCTGCCGTCGTGTCCAGCAGCAAGGAGCCCCAGCAGGCTCCAGCGTCTGTCCTGATGAAGGCATCTCCTCCTCAACACAACCCCCTCTCCCAAAGGGCAAGAGCTTTATCCTGTGTCAAAAAGTGCAGCTTACTCCTTCCGTGCCTCACAGACTGCTTTAGCAACTCTGATTTCAAGTGGATCAGCCTGATTTTCCTTGTTTCCTTGGATGGCTGTGTCTTACAGCTTGCTGTGAAAGCACGACTGCAGCTCACGCTCGCAGGAGTGGGTGTCGTGAGTCTCCTCCTTGGAGAGCTCATGAAGCAGTTAGGTGTGTTTTCCCCTGCACAGACAGTGTACGTAAATATACCTGGATAATGTGAGACGACTGATAATACAGGCAGATTTGTTGAGGATGTTGTCACTTGACAAACAAGTAGGTTTGTAGTGGGCTAAAGCCATGTTTCCATTGTTCATCTGAAATTAAACATCAGCCTGCTAGGGTGATCCCTTGCTGTTTTACCTCTTCTTGCAAGCAAGACAACAGCAGTACAGCTAAAATTCACGTCTGGTGGCTAGGGCTGTAAGTGTTCATTTCCTGGGGTGGTTATCAGCCAAGTCCCTACGCAGCAGCTTCATATTTAGTTGGTATTGCTGCAAATGATATGGAAATCTCCTGGCCACCTCTAAGAATGCTTTGTATACCAGTTTGCAACTCAAGAAATTGCTGGAGAGTCTAAGAAAATAAAGAGCTTTCTCTTGGTTCTTTTAAAACAGCAGAAGCAGCTGACTTGGGGTCTGCCCTGGGCTTCTTGTGGATATATATTAGCAGGGATTTAATTGAATGGAAGCTAGTGGAGAATGTGAGGCAAGGGAAAATGTTTTTATAAGAAAAAGAAATGGCAAAACTTGGGGGAGAAAGCGGAGAATGTGAGACCTTGAACCGAGCCTCTTTGGGGAGGGGGGGAATAAAAAAGGGAAAAAAAAAAAGTGCCCACTTGAATAATAGACTAACTAGCGACCTTGAACGTATACGGTGTGCATAATAAGAGTGAAACAAAGGAACCTCTGAATATGAGGCATTCTTAGACTGGAGAATAATAATCACAAGTGGCAAATTTTAAGAAATGGAAGATATATAATATAACAGAAGTAATGGGGACCTGAACCAAGCTGAGATGAGAGAAGTGGCTGAAGGGGTTTAGCGAGAGGCTGGGCTCGTGAATGGCCCAGTTACTGCTTGCAGCAAAGCCGAGCTTTTCTTTATGCTCCGGGAGGGTTTTACTGATGTTTTGTTATATTTGCCTATGTGTAAACTCAACCTCCTTCTCAGACCACTGGCCAAATTTGGGGGTAGTTTCTCAGCTTGGTTCTGCGACCCAGCTATACTCAGTCCTCCCTCTGCCCTCTCTGTGACACAGCCCGGTGCCAGCACAGTGGCTGGTGGGGGGTGGCACCTGTTGGTGCTGTGGGGTGGCAGCAGGTCATGCTAGTGAGCATCAACCGACACCCTTCACCATGGGGCTTGATGGGTCTGGCAGGGTCGGTGGGGGTATGGGTTCCTCCTGGGCTCTCATACTGCTTTCCCAGTCTATCATAGCATCTCAGATGGGCAGCGGCAATTCCTGAAGCCAGCTTGACTGCTTGTGGATCATCTGTTCTTGCTTTCTTTGCTTGTAGATTATTGCCTACTGCTCTCATTTTTTATTGTGAGTGCAGGTTTAGTGTGGTGCTCACCTCAAGGCAAAGCCCCTGCCCACACTGTAGCTTCCCAGGCCATTTCACACTGGGGATGTGTTGCAGGGTATTTAACCCCAACAGTGAGACACCTCGTGCTTTCCCTGACCCCCTCCTATGTGCTGTAGTCCCCTTGTTACTGTTGTTCACAGCTGCTTCTGATTTGACCTGAATGCCTCCAGGAGAAATGTCTTAAATGCCTTCTCCAGGTCATCAGTGAAGATGGGAGACTCGCTTCTGAAGTGGTCCTCTGCATGTAACCCTAGTTGGATTTCTGCTCAATAATCAGTTATTTATGTTGGTGGTATTGGGCAGTTTGAGAGCTACATATCCAGATTTCCTCCTAGATCTCCCCTCAGTTTGTCAGAGGTTGTGGGGGATGTCTTACTTTAGCTTCCCTCTTCATCCCTCCTTTCCTCAGAGCTTGTGAGTTTGTCCTCTAGGATGCTCCTCTAATGCTGCTCCCTGTGCTGTGGATGCATGTGGTCGCTACCTACCATCCCCATGGGTGGAGTGGCTTCACCACCTCCCAGCTCTCCACCTTCCCAAAATGAGACCATATGAGAACAGATGTTTCTGTTGGTCAGAGATGGGATTTGTCTGGATGCCTGTGCTATGGCAGTAGGTGTCACTGCTCGCACGCAGTGGGAAAACCTTTGCTTCGTCTATGCTCAGACCTTGGCTCTGCAAACCAGCACTAGAAGATGCAGACAAAAGAATTTGTGGGGCTGGGTATCTCTTCCTCTCCCAACTCTGACTGAAGCCACTAATGACTGATATAGAAACCTCTCAGCCACACTGACGTGGCTTCAGCTGAGCTTTGCAAAGTCAATGAGATTGGATTTTTTTGGTGGGTTTCCATCCTATGGGGTTGCCACTTGGCTGCCAGATCCTTCTGATGGAGAACCCATTCCTTCACATAGTGCAGAGGACCCTGACAGGTTCCCCTCTGCCTGGCTCCTACTGCTTTGTGTGGATCCCTGTGTTGTCCTCATTCTTCACACCACAAAAGATTAAAGATAATGCTAATAATATAAAAATACCTTTCTGAGAATGGCCTGCCGGCTGGTATTATGCCATATAAAGACTCTGTGAAATAGCCTGGGTAATTTACACTCATTAGGAGGAGAATGCAGTAGATTAAAGGTAGCAAGGGTGAATAGCTTCCCATTTTTGTCAAACTTGCCTAACCTTTTATTCACCTGCTGAAGCCATTATTTTATAATAATAAAAAAGAGGAGAAAGAGCCTTGCATGAACTTGGGGAGAAAGGAAGAGAGTGCAAGCTAGAAGCTATTTTCTCAAGAGAGAAATGCAGCATTATAGATTAAAGGTGAAAAGACAGCCCTCATTTAAATCAATCCACCTCTCCGAAGCATATTTATTCACAGATTAATTAGAGTTGCAAATGAAAATGATCTGGTTGGTGGGAACATTATTGAGGCCTTTAAAGTGCGGGAGTGAAGATTAAAAGGAAGCACACTTACCCTTTCCTTATGATCTAAAGAGGAGATCAAAAGAGTCGGTGTCAAATTAACAACCCCGATGATTTCTCTCTTCTAGTCCTCCGTTTATTATCTAAGGCTCATGTTGATACACGCAGGGTGAAGACCTGCTTCCCTAAGCAGCTGGTGCACGAAGGGTGTAGGGACCCTGCGGAAAATTTGGATCAGTTAGGGAGGTCCGTGGCTACCTGAGCAGGCACATAGGGAGCGTGTGTATGAGGGGGGAAACCTCAACATTTTGGCTGTCAGAAGATGCAGAAGGGAGAACATTTTAATCTAACATACTGGGTGTTGTAGGGAATTGTTCAGGCTGTAGTAAGGTAGCACAGCCAGACTGCAGATTAGTTTACCTAATCTGTGGTTAAAGCACATTAAATTGAATGTCCAGCAGCTTGTGAGGATATGGGATGGATTTGGGACTTGTTAGAGAAAGAAATGTGATTTTGCTCGGCTTGAAGGGAGGGGAGGGAGATGCAATCCTTGCAAGACTCCACCGGGAGCAATACAAATGCAGCAAAGCAAGGAAAGACTACTAAACCCTTCTGGAAGGCGATGGCAGAGGTGAATCAGCACCGGAAAAGACTGTACCTTGTCATGGGGTCTAAACATCTGCCTGTTGGAAACGGGGGTTAAGAGAATTGCAAATTTTGGTGCAGGCTGGTTGGAAGCAGAGAGGGGATGATGCAGAGCTGCCAAAGAACGTCCCAGCAAAGTCCATGGCACTGCTTGTTGGGTCACAGGTGCTCCCTGGGGGAAGTGGCTGTGCTTGGAGGCAGAGGGAAAGAGGTGCTTTGAAGACCTGGCACCAGGCTGGGTATGTAGGGAGGGTGATGCGTTACTGAACATGATACCATAATGGGGGAAAGCTTGTTGGCTTGAGGGATTGACCAGATTATGGGTAATTTAGTAGATACTAAGCAAGGCAATTCTACTGCTCTTCAAATGTAAGAAACCCATATAATAAGTATGTAGCTGTAGACATCCTAGCTGTTCTTCATTTTTGGGTGGGTTTCCAGCCTCAGACCAGACTGACACACCTGGGTTTGTAGCAAAGCACCAAGTTCAGTTGCAGTAAGCAAATGAAAGGAAAGGTAGATTAACAGCATCACTCTCCAGGAAAAAAAATAAATCATCTTCCTCTCCCCATCTTGCCCCATGGAGCATGTTATCAACTTAAAAAAAACTCCCAGTAGGAAAGAAAGCAAGTTCACACCCGGCTTTCTGCAACCCTGGGCTTGAGAACAGCTCTGCTCAAAGAATCATCTCAAAAGGACCAGAAATAAATTCCCCCTGCTGAGGTTTTTCAGGACATGAAAGCTATATTTAGATTTACTAAGAACATTTTGCAAAAATGTGTTCATTTAAATATAATCTTTGAAAAACCCACCACCTTGGATTGTTTCATGTTTAATTTTAAAAAAATTAAAAGGGATATACTGAGAACATTTTTCCTAAGCATCTCATCTGTTTTTCTGAATTTTGAAAGCTGGAAAAGAAATGTCAGCTATAATCTTGGTTGGTTTCTTTGTTGGTTTTTTTTTGTTTGTTTTTTGTTTTTACGTGGTGGCCTTACCTGTGCAATGAATGTTTTATAAGGTGACCTCTCTCACCACAGTCTATACCGCTGCTCTGGCGTTTTGGATTTGTCCCCATGTGTCTAGTGAGGATAATGGTAGCAACAGCGTAGATGAGGCTCAAGAGGTTGTCCAACTGGATGGCTGCAAAATAACTGAGGTCTCTCTCACTTTGCAAGCAAGCCAAAACATCATAGGTGCTGCAGGTGTAATGTAAATGCACTTAGTGCAGTAGTTAATTTTTTTCTGAGCCCTATTAGAAAGAAGACATGAGAAAGGGAGAACCAGCTGAATCCTCTGTTTGTCTGCTGTTGGTGTGGGCAACACAGGATGGCCCTGAAGCACTTAGAGGAAGGAGGAGAAGCAGCAGCCAGATGTATTTACTGGCTCTTTCTGGAGGCAGACAAAAGCCTCCATCAAGGCCAGCTGTTTGGGCAGCTTCCTTGTGCTCGGTGCCTGATAAAAGGGCTGACCATCACTGCAGAGGATAGAGGCAGAGGCAGCCCGGCAAACTCGGCTGAGCTGCGGCAGGGGGATGTCTTGGGTCTGGACCTGCTTTTGGGGTGCAAATGGTTGAGTCTGTACTGAGCTAGGAATGAGGAAAATCTTGGCTAGTGATTTGGTACTGGGTGTGAGTGTTGGCAGCCTTCTTGTATCAGCAGGTGAATCCAAATACGTGCAGGTGATTTGTTTCACAGTCCTGTTTCATGTCAGGAGGAAACGTGCTGCCTCTGTACTACAGCTGCAGAAAGGGGGGCTGCTTTCCTGAAACCCATCCCCGAAAGGCATTGTGTGACAACGCGGTCCATCTCTCCCGGCTCCTAATCCTTATGTCCATGTACAGAGCATGCCATGCCCTGAACTCCTGAAATTTAATGTTTTTTTCTGAAGTCTGAAGTGGGAGGCGCGTGAGTTGGGTTCTAACGGCACGGTGTATTTGAACACTCGAGAGGCTGGCTCCTCCACAGGAGACCTGGCCACCCCAGGGCAGGCTGAGCTATGAGCGATGCTCCCACCAGACACACGTCCTAGACAGCGACTGACACAGTATGAGGGATTGTTCCACCTATTTCTTCATTACCACACATCTCTGTTAATTTGCTGGCTTACCCCCAGGGGATTTGGCATGCCCGTGTATACTCAGATATTTTTTTTTCCTTGCAATTGAGTGTTTATGCCATCAGACACCCAAATTTTCCTACTCTCCATAGTGGGGAAAAAATACAGATTCATTGAGGAGGAGGCAGAACTGGTCCCAGCTTTTATTTAGCTTCTTGCTTTATTTTTGTTTCCCTATTCTCTCCACCCTGCATATCTCTTCACAGGCATGCAGGCGTGGCGTGCTCTGCCTCCTGCTTGCCATACCAAGCTACAAATACAAACTGGGGGTGCTCAGGCAGCAGGGGCTCTGCAAGATTTGGAAACCGTGCTCTGGCCATGCCAAAAATCAGCTTGCTGAGTCTGGGAGAGGACTCGAGACCCCTGCTCCAGCCTGTGTGGGCTTCCTCCTCTGTGCCGCAAGGTGATGTGTATTTTTGCTAATGGGGCCAGTTCCTTCTCAAAATATTCTCTTATGTGTGGAACAGCCCAGACACAAATATTTCCATGGAAGGGGTCAGCTCTGCCTTGTGTTTAGTGACTTGAGTGTCTTTTTGCAATGTCTGAAATAATATTTTTCAGTTTAAAACCTCTACTTTTCCCCTTGGAGCAGAGTTTTAGTTGTGGATGCAAATGAGACTCCTAATCAGGTTGTTTTACTCTAAATATTTTGCTTCTAGTTTTGAGAAAGCAAAGTACCTGTGCATGCAGGTACAGCAGGCTTGTGCTGTTTTCTGTTCTTATTTTGGTTTTGACCTGTCCACGTAGGACAAACATTTTGCATCTAAGAAGATTTAAATGAGTCGGGAGACTTGTTCCCCTCCCAGCTCTGCTGACAGGTTCCAGGGTGTTTTCAGATGCTTTCCTGAATTGATGATTTCTAGGTCAAGGAGAGTGTTACATTTTTTTGACCGTTTGTCTTCTGCTAATCGCTGTCAGCCCGGAGATTTATGCATTGATAGTGACAGCAGATGGGGTCACTTTTAATAGGAATTCACGGACCAAATAGCGAAAGGCACGTTGGGGTGTACAGCACGGGAGCTTTTACCAGGTAGACTACAGACACCCAGGGATTCCACCGTACTGAAAACATTTCTGGTTTTAATGGAACTCTGCAAGCTGAAATGTTGTTATTTTTCTTGGAATAAATGCATTTGCAGACACTTTTTTCTTTTGATAGCTTGTATGGTAAATTATCCCATTTGTTGCCCGACATCTGTGTTGCTGGTGTCTTCCTACATGCTTCAAACACATATGTAGCTGGTCCTGCACTATGGATGGTGAATCTGGTTCAGGGGGTCTCTAGCTATACTCTAAAAATATAATTGCTTCCTGCAATACAGACCTCTAGAACCGAATAGCGAAACATCTACTTGTATCCTGGTTTCTTTTTCTGGTGGAAGGGAAATCTGCAGTGAGAGCAAATTCAGTCATCAAGAATGCCGGAACAATCCACTGCGCCCAAGTGGCATCTTGTACTGGATTGAGAGGTGGGGGGATCCCACCACAAACCCCCTTTACGCTAGTGTTCAGGTTAATGTAAAATCAGTCCCCAGGACATCCAAGGTCTTAATCTCTTTTGACTTTGTCGTGGTAAAGACCATAGAAATCAAATTGTTTGAAGGTGATGATTCAAAGGATCACAATAAACTTCCTAATTTTCGTAGTCTGCTTAAATAACCTAGATCAGAGTTGCAGGAATAAAATGACTGAGTTATAGGAAAGGATGTTCTTCATGCAGCTGTTTGTGACCTTTGAAGCAAGTTTATCTTAAAAAGCATCCCCACTTATTGTTAATGAAGTAAATGAGTGAAGACCTGTTGTTTTCTGTTTCTTGTGAATATGCAGAGATTATACATATGTCTGTGTGTCTCCACCTTGCATTACAATCCCACTGGTGTGCAGGGATTTCAAGTTTGCCATTTTCAGGCCTTTTCTGAGTTTAGGTCTGTTCTCTCCTACTCACCTGCACCACCTTCATCTCTTACTTGACCAAGCACATCCTTGGGGTCCAGATATCTTTATCCTCCTTGCTTCTCTCCCATAATGTTGTAACATTTTTCTGATACAGATGTGGGAGCACAGCAATGTATCTGCAAGTTCTTTCTTTAAAATGACCCAAACAAATCAACTTTAACCAGAGAATTGTGTTTCAGGACAACTTCCCAGTGGCTTTTGGAGTGGGGAGTTGTGACCTAGGGTCCTGCAGCAACACAAAATGTGCAATATGGGATTATGAGTTTGTATTCCTCTATTTTCCTAATGAAAACTCCATACTAGGCATCAGTTAACCTTGCCATGTGCTAGGTGAGGGCTTTGTCTCAGACAGTGACTAGAGTGGCTTCTTTGCCATGAGTGATAGAAACTTCAGCTTCAACAGGTCAAAAGACAAAGGAAAAAGGTTCTTATGTGGTGCAGGCTCAGGCTCTTCCTTTGCCTTGTGGGTCCCAGATGCTCAGGATATGCTCTCCTACATCCTCTTTTCTGTTTGGTGCTCTGGCTAACTGTGTGCTCGAGGACCTGAGGTGCACAGACATGTTTTTCTGACCTCTGTTTTTGGGCAAGGGCCCTGTGACAGGAGATGGTGTCTGTTGGGATGGTGTATGTTGAAGGGGTTAAATTGGCTCAGCCACTGTGTCATGCCAACTAGTAGATGTATTGTCATATTCCTCAATGTTAAATTGGGTAAAACAACAAACCAGGCTGTAGACCATGATTATGTGGCCACCAGCTGCCATTGCTGTCTATGTGACACCTGGAAAGCATCCCATCCTGGTCTGGTGGGTCAGAGGGGTGGCAGATGTTGGATGTGAGATGTTCCAGCCAGAAAGCACATCCTGAAGAGTTAAGGTCCTCTTAGCTCACTCTGAGCCATGAGAAATGAGGTGAAACAGCCAAGAACAAACATTTCGTGAATAGGTATTAAAAAGAAAAGGGAAAAAAAAAATCCTCCAAGCACCCTTTGAAAGCTCCTGAGCACTGGGAGTGATGCAGAGCTCTGGTTAATGGACACTCCCTGAGGTTCCCCCCCCCTCATGTACCACAATTGATTGCAGTGAGATTACGATGCCATTAAAATTCACTCTGCCCATAAACTAACGCTGTGGAAAATGCTGACGTTTATAGCAGCTCCTACAAGAGACATATTTCAGTATGAAAGTGAGTCCTAATGCAAGAACTTTATTTAGGTAAAACAACATCCAGGGAGGGGGGAGAGGAGGAGGAGAGGTGGTGGCAATTGCAGAGAATTTTATTTCTTTCAACTAATGGGTATACGGATGCTAAATTTAAAAGACATTTTTAATAAATCTATTGGCCTTTGACAAAATCAATCCAAACCCCATAAACCAAGAAGTCACCCACTTGGTATTAATGAGGCTACATTTGCATTTATTTTTCCTTTACACTAGACAAACCATTAATTTCGTGTTTATGCTTCCTTTGAAGTCTGAATGCTTGTAGATAGATGGCCACATCAAGTCTCCTGCTGCTACATTAATATTTTGCTATAAATGATAAATTTGACCATTTTCTACAACACCCCTTTTTTCTTTAAGAAAGCTGAGAAAATGCGAGCAATAAGTCTTAAGCCCCTGAAAGCTTAGCTGTTTTTTTTAAATACTCTGCAGTCGTTGATTATTAAAGCAGTCATAGCTTTAACTTTGGGTTGCATTTGATGGCACCCAGCATTTTGCTGCTGTAAATTGAGAGATGCTCATTAACCAATCGGGGTCGTTCTTTTTGCACATCATCTTTCATTTGACTGATGCGAAAACTGGACATAGCCAAGTCACCTCTGCTTCACCCCATCTCTGGCCTCTGAAGGACTCTTCTTACATCTTCCAGTTGCTTCCATGCAAGTGAAGTACATCCTCGTGCCCCACCAGGACAGCAAAGGTGCCTTTTGCCACTTTTACAGCTATTCACACTTATTTTGTGCTTTTCCTCCATTTCCTACATAGTATCCTGAGAGTGAGAGGTACCAGCAGCTCCCAAAATCACTGGCTTCTAGAAAGAAAGGGAAAGACCTTTCTGAAAGAAACTTGCAGAAGCCTAGGATGATGGGTAGGAGGGAGATTTAACTCCTGCAAGGATTATGGGAAAGGTTTGTAAGTTTTTTGGAGTCCAGACCCTTCTCTCAAATCAGTCCTAGACCCAGAGAAGGGCACAGGCTTGGTGATGCTCCGTGCCTCATGTGGGGCCAAGAATGGGTTCCATCAACTCAATATGGGTGTATTGGACCTCTTTGAGGTGGACTGGGAGACCTGAGAGCCAAGAGGGTCCCTGCAGCCAGTGCATGGAGTAGTGAGGCAGTATGGAAAGCCTAAGGAACACCTAATCTGGGGCTAGAGAAATTGGTGACTCTGTGATGGAGGCATTTTCATTCTATGGACCTGCTCTGAGGCTGGTATTCACATCTCAGATCTGTTCCTGGGCAAAGTTAACTGGGCTGCTGCGACACTGTGGAAGATGCACTCCTTTCTATACCACTTTGATGGGAAAAGTAAGGGATGTCCAGCACTCCTTTGCCCAACAGGTTAGACCTTCTCCTGAGGCACTCCTAGGAATTGGCTCAGATACTTCTCATGGGCCCTGCACGTTGGAGAACATATGGCATCCCAGCTGGCCAGCCCTTGCATGAGGGCAACACTTCTGTCTGCGTGTTCTGGCAGGGATTTAGATGCCAGCAGACGCTTAGCTACCAAAAGAGAGATTTTCGTCATCTATGCTTCTTGATGTAGGTGCCTAAATTCTTCCCTGATGACTCCTTAGGGGTTTTCAGATCTACCTGCTGCCTGTTGCTCCTTGTTCTTCAAGGAAAGCAGAGACCCAGAACCCTTCAGGGTGAATGCAAGGCATTTTGAAAGAGGAGGTGATGTGTTTTGGTGCTTTCACCTGAGTCCAGTGTTGCAGGAAGCCCTGATGCCTTTACCCACAGGGCAGGGAGCTAGGGCACGGGAGGCGGATTCAGGGGGCTGAGCACCCCCTGGGTACCAGCCGTGGCTGCAGCAAGCCCCAGTGCAAGCTACATGTCTGCAGCAAGCTGGGTTTTAGTTCCCTTCCAAAGCTCTCTGGCAGCACATCTCTGATCCATGCTCCCTTTCAGCACTGCTGCCGTGTCACTCGGTGACTTGGGGATGCAAAACACTCATGGGATGCAGGGATGTCCAGTGGTCTGCAATGAGACTATGGATGAAGGGCTCCTTCAGCATCTGCTTCTCCCCCTTTCCACCAGATCTTTTATCTGTTATCTGACAGATCTCCCAGCAGCTTATGTGGTGGAGGATACGAGCTGTTTTTTTCCTCTGCCCTAATAGAAAGTTCTCTGTGCACACCCTCCTAAACAAGGAGCAGGGACCTGAGCATGAATTAGCAGACTAAATATCATTTTTTGGTGATTTTTTTTTTATGAAGCAGCTTTTATAGCTATGCTGGTTTTAGGTTTCACATAACCCGTGTTTATTTTCTTTGCCAGAGAGAGTTTATGGAGGAGGGAAGGGATGCTATATTAATAGGGGAGTGGCTATTGACACTTGCTGCTATGAAGTGCCTTTATGTGCTTTCAAATGGCAGGATTATGCTCCGGATGGCTCGGTGCCTGAATTGTCTCATGCTCTATTACCAGCCTAGATACGGAGGCGTGAACTGATCTTGGGGGTCTGACACGGAAGAGGACTGAGTATTGAATGTACAAGTTGCACCCACTCTGGCTTTTTCTTTGTGTGTGGTTTTTTTAATGGAAGAAATATTCCTACTTCTACAGATATTATGAAACCCACTCTTCTGGGATTCACACCTCCCTCCCAACATACCTGGGAAGGACTTGCGCAGCACAGCAGTCCGATGCAACCCTTACGAAGAGTTAGGCTGCTTAATTCAGGAGGTTGGCACCAAAACCTTGAGACTTGTTTTTAACAGTTTATAGTTTCTCATCACTCTAATTCAACTATTTCTCATTCGGCTCCCAGTGTCTGGACTGGAAAGGTGCACACGTCCAAGCCTCGCACCAAACCGGTTGAATGAGAAGCATATTTGAAAAAAGAAATAACACCTCGATTCAGATCGGTAAAGGATGCGATGTTTCAGAAATAACATTGATCTCATGAGAGCCCTGTTTAAGTTTCCCATCTTGGGCAGCAGCTCTGATAAACGCAGTCCTAAGGCAGGTTTTTTTGCCCGTGAATCTCTCCCAGCATCTGAGATTTGTGCCCAGCAGAAGCTCAGCGTTCAGCCATGCTCCAGCTGGCCCTTCTTTTGCCTGCCATCCTGCCAGCTGCTCACATTCTGATGACAGTGGGTGTCCCCTGCGTATAGCCATGGCTTTTTTCCCTTCCCCAGCAAGTATGAACATGCTGAAGATCAAGTAAATGTGATAGGCGCTTCCCATCAATAATTAGAAGCATGAAACAAATAAGTCTGAGGGTTTTTTTCCTCATGAAAAAATGAAACTCAGGGTTTCAGAAACAAAACTTCTGCCTTTAATTTCATATTTTGGCTTCTCTTTTTTCTATTTTATTCCTTGAGAAAAGGAAAATATATGTCTAGTGTCTAGGACCTGGGAACTGCTCCTGTCCCACGCTTCTCACAGTCATTAACATCTCTTCTCATGCCACTAATACCAGTGTCAGAAAAGGGCTGAGTCTGATGGAGAGTCTGGGCACTGGGGATCCTCCCCACCCTTTCTGCAGGATCTGTACTCATGATCTGGAAAGGGACGTTAGCTGAGGATGAGAGGTTTCCCTGTAGCCCTCAAAATCTGCCTCTGAGCAGGGCTGGGTTTGCAGCCACAAACCAAAGGAAGGCTCCCAAGCCACAAAAACAGATGCAAGCCACAAAAACAGATGCAAGACAATTTTAATGGTGGTGGACCATCACATTACAGTACATTAACTTGTACTGCTCAGGGGCAATGCAACGT
Source organism: Psophia crepitans (assembly GCA_013399095.1). Classification (NCBI taxonomy): domain Eukaryota; kingdom Metazoa; phylum Chordata; class Aves; order Gruiformes; family Psophiidae; genus Psophia; species Psophia crepitans. The sequence goes on from VWZZ01006131.1 coordinate 53,777, forward strand.
GCTCGGAATAACCAACCTTATGTGAGCAGATCGCTCATTTTCACCTCTGACCATCCTCTCCTACTCTGATGTTCTCATGTGTGTGCTCATAAAAGGACATAGTTAGCAGCATCGTCACAGCTTTAAGCCTCTGCCAAAGCTGGAACCTGGTCAGAGAAGAAGCAGACCCAGACTGGTGGCTGCTGTTGGCCCTGATTTTGCTTGTTGAAAATTAAGCAGAACCTCCTCCCTGTAGAGATGATCTGCTGTTTGACACAGGAGCCATCATCACCCATCAGATGAGGCATCAGAAGATTAGTCACTGCTTTGCAGATATTTCCATGGAGCAGGCATCACCAATAACCTTGTCATTACATGATTCACTATCAGGTCTGGGGACCTGGATTTTAGCTGTTCCATTGGCCAGAGTCATCAGTCATTTACTCCCTGATAGATCATAGGAGGTTTTTATTCCCATTGCCCCCTATAGCTGGCACCTACTCAGCTAAAGAAACATGGAAACGAGGAGGCTCTAAGGTAATTCAGAAGGACATGATGTCTTTGCCCTACTTCCACCACAGATCGTGAAATGAGAGGAAGATATCAGGTCCTGTGTGCTGCAGGCTTTCTCTGCTCTTGCCTTTGGTTGGACCCCTGCTCAAGAAAAGGCCACTTTGAGGGCTGTGGTGTCTCAAACCTTTACCAAGAGCACCAGTGACCTGGGCTTCCCACTGCCTGTCCTAGATGCATCATGGTGATGAGGAAGCTGGTTCCAGAGTCCTTCACTTCAGCTATTTTTGCTGGAGGGGAGATGAGCTGCTGGGTTCTGCCCAACCTTTCAAACCGGAGAGATGGAAAGGGAGGGAAACAGGAAGCAAGGGGAGGAAGCAGAGACACAAAGACTGATGGTTTGAGAGAAAAGGAAAATAGTACTCCCCAGTTTAATATCTGCCCTTTATTCTGCATTACAGTGTCAAGACTTTCAGACTGGACGCGATGTTGCCAGAATCAAGGCTGAAATTAGTTTTCAGCCATTCATTCATAACTGTTGTGTTTAAAAAAGAAAAAAAAAAAGAAAAAGAGGGAGAGAGAAGGTGGGGGAAACAAAAGTAAATACAAAAAGAGAAATGTTAACATGTGTGGCGCAGAATGTATACAGCAGACAAAGCTCTGCTTGTTCTTTGACAATGGCTTTGAAAAGCAGGTGTCATAGCAGCTGTACAAGGTTAAAGCACAGGGACCATTATGTACAAAATGAGTGAGTCTTTATCCGGAGTCTGCTTCAGCTCTTAAGAATGTGCTTCCTATTGTGCCAGTGTTTGCTGGAAGGACTCCATCTATACAATGGAGAAATATTTCATTCTCACCTTCCCCCAACCTCCGTTCCACCATCCAAATCTACAGTTATGGATATAATACAGACCTCTGGCATTCAAGGTCCTCATTGCCCTATACTTCTGAAACAAAAGCTATTGTGCTGCACCATGAAAGCCTGCCTGCGGCAGAATAAAGCCGTTCAGCAGTGGACCCTGAGAGAGTATTTGTGAGGCACTCTCTAAAGTTAAAATCCTGGTGAAAACAAAGCACTTCCAATTAAAATTGTTCTCTCATTTTGTTTTGTGTTTTTAGTTTCCTTTTCTCTCTCTCCCCCTCTTGGAGATGTTCAGAGAGATGCTCATATAAAAAGGCAAGTGACCTGTCCTTGCTTTCATTCTCAAAGGGAGAAGATGGAAAGAGAAGCAGGAATGCACAGCTTGGCAGACAAGCAGTGTTTTCTTTTTTTAAAAAAAAAAAAGTTCCAGGCCAGGATATATTTTCTTCCCAGTCAGCAGTGAGATAGGCTGACATGTTTTGAAATACAAAATATGAGGCTCAGTAGCTGTTTTTTGGGGGAGAGGGTGGTGGGCACAGGGTGCGACAGGAGAATTACCTGGTTCCCAGGTTTACCATACCCCTTTTCCATGGCACATCCAGCATATTCCTGCTCTCTCCTAGAGGGAGCCTGTCAGATGGTCCCTGTGATAAATAATTTGTCCCCTGGGCATGTCTTTTAGATGTGACTTTATAACAGAGTGTAGGGAAGGCACAGAGCTGGTAACTGATCTTCTTGTCTGCCCCAACTCAAACCAACCTTGCCGAAAATGAGCCATCAGAGCATGGGCAGCCAAACTGCTGAGCACTTTGCTGTCACCACCAGTAGATTCTACTGGGACAGACCCACTCCCTTATTTCAGAAATATCATCCCTGTTGAGCTATCGGACCCTTCTTCTGTGGGATATGTTTCCATGCTTGTGGTATGGTCCCTGTTAGCTTGCACATTCCTCCTGGGCACTGGAAGCATCTGTGTGTAGCTGAGAAAGTTGTGTAAGGTTTGAGTCTGTGTTTGGAGTGAGACAAACACTGAAACGTTAACAAGCTGGCAGGAGGGTTGATGTGCCCAGGATGATGCTTCACCCATCTGCACCACAAATAGCTTATGATGAGGTGTTAAAGTTGGAAAATGCTTGGTGTAAGGGAGAGGTGTGTGCAAGGGTTGTTCTAATACCAAAGGTCTGTGCTCTCTGTAGCTCAAAATGCCCGTGTTCATCGGTGTATCTTGTCTTTGGGATTGGAAAGAGATAGTAAACTGAAGGAGGGGAAGTACTTTGAGCTTGATCTTTTTGTGGCTAGCTACTTTCTGTATGGAGTTTTGCATTTAGTGTGCATCTGGTGGGGCCGTGGAGCCAGGCAAGGGAAGCTTTGATTTGGTACTTGCTGCAACCCAGTGCAAGCACGCCTGTGTGTAAGCAACGTGTCTTTGAAATCACTGCCTAGCTTATTACTGACACCAACATCCTGCAAGTCTTTACATCCGTGATGCAGAGATGGCTGAAGTGGAACTGAGGTTGATAAGGAGGAGGAATTAAGCCTCAGGACCTCGGTCATAGAATCACTAAATCTTCTGAGTTGGAAGGGCCCCCCCAGGCCCACCAGCCCAACTCCTGGCCCCACACAGGACCAGCCCCATCACAGCAGATGACCGAGAGCGTTGGCCAGACACTGCTTGAACTCAGCCCAGCTCGGGGCGGTGACCACTGCCCTGGGGAGCCTGTGCCAGGGCCCCACCACCCTCTGGGGAAGAACCTTCTCCTCATCTCCACCCTAACCTTCCCCTGGGGCAGCTCCAGGCNTTTTGTGCTGTGGGGCCCAAACCTGCCCCCAGCACTGGAGGTGAGGCCGCCCCAGCGCAGGGCAGAGTGGGACCATCCCGTCCCTGGCCTGGCTGGCAATGCCAGGCTTGGTGCCCCCCAGGACACGGTGGCCCTTCCTGGCAGCCTGAGCACACTGCTGGCTCATGTTCAAGTGGCTGTCAAATGAGTCCTTGGACTCCAGCAGATGACAAAGGCTGGAGTTGTTCCTCTTCCATCCTTGGGTGGTAGCTCAGATGCCAGCTGGGATTTCCCTAGGCACCTCCTCCATTGGGATTCTTTTCAGCGCTCCCCACCTTCCCCAGTGACCTCCCATGCAGTAAAGTGTGTTGTTTTCATCAGAACCTGCTCAAACTCTATGGGCTGTTCTCACTTCTTTCAGCACTGATAGGAGTATGCGATCAGGTACGGGGGTTACCCACTGGTTACTGAGCATTGTGCATGTAGGGCATTGGGTAGCATCTATCTGAACGTGAATTACTCTGATCTAATATACTAGGCTTTGAAGTTAAAAACTAAGGGGGAAAAGGCAAAGGGCGGTGAGATATGGGAAGTAAGAGTGATTCACAAGTCAGTGTCAACCACAATCCCCAAAGTAACGCACAAGGCATTTCAATGTCCACCAGTGCAAGGCCCCGAGGTCAAAGGGCACTTGGGATGCCAGGGTAAAGACTCTGCCACAGCAGCCTTGAGGCATGTGGGCGAGCAGGTACAGCACCGAAAGTGAAAGGCAAACATCGAAACTGGATGTGGGAAAGGCCTTGGGTGCTGCGCAGGTTACAGTACCCTGCAACGTCTCCCACCTTTTCTCACCCTCCTCTCTCTCGTACAGCGGGGCAGGACTAAAGCAGGGTACATGTCTCCAGATACCTGGATCTCAGCAGGAGCATATTGCTCTTTGGTCTCCGTTTGCACAGCTATCTATCCTACCGTTGTAACTTCTCAAAGTAGTGCCTGGCTTGAGTTTTGGGTTTATACTGAACATACTTCAGAACTGATTTTATCACAAATCAACTTGTTTTAACACTTTGTGTGCAAATGCCTAAAAAAATCTAGTGAAGAGCCTCGTTTCCAGATTGTTAGAAGCACTTGACCCTCTAGCTGCATGCTCCTGCATACATTTTATTTATGTTACATTGCAATCACCTGGGTGCTTATGAAACACTGCGTTTAGGAAGCAGTTGCTTTTGCTGCACCTTTATGCAGCCTTCTTCCAAATGTCAGGTCTATGCCCTGTCTGATTTTTCTCCGGCACTGGTACTAGCATCCAGCCTTTGTGATGCTGTGGCAGGTCTCTCTGGGAGCTGCTCACACCGTGATCCTTGAGGAGTTAATCCCAGCTGACACCTTGCAAATTACAGCTGGACCACTTTGCCACTGCTCTTGCTTCGCCCAAGAGCACAAGCCCAAGAATGAATTAATGGAGGAGGATGGATGTCACCGCTTGGTCACTGGCCATGGAGGTCTTCTGAGTGTGAAAGCCAATGTTTTGGGCCACCAAGGCAGAGGGACAGCAACTGCACTGTTAGTCCCTTCTTCATGACACACCTCCCTCCCCATTACTCCCCTTTTGAGGTGAACTAATGTCTTCCAGAATGAAAACATAGTGGCAAATGGCTCATGAACAGTTTTTCTGCCTCTCATGAAATAACCGCTGGGCAGTATTACCTTTCTCATGAGGCACTTAGTGGAATTGCAGTTCTATGTGGTTTCAGGGCAAAGAGAGAAATGGAGCTAGAAAAGCAAGCTGATGTAAAGAAATGAGCTAATGAAGTGAGATCATAGAATCACAGAATGGTTTGGATTGGAAGGGACCACAAGGATCATCTAGTTCCAACCCCCCTGCCATGGACAGGGCCACCCTACACTAGACCAGATTGTCCAAAGCCCCATCCAACCTGGCCTTCAACACTTCTGGGGATGAGGCCTCAACGACCTTTCTGGGCAACCTGTTCCA
>VWZZ01006135.1:0-29679 GCA_013399095.1 Psophia crepitans
TGGGCCAGCCTCTGCCGGCGCCCCAAGATAAGCAGCCAGGAACGCAAGGTCACAGTCCCTTGACCGGTGACCTCACAGTCCACCGCTCGCTGATGTCAGCCTGCACCACATGCTGACGTTACCATGGGCCTTCCACCCATTCTCAAGGAGAGTTTTGGAATCATGTAAAGGAAGAATTGCATGGCTTTGGTGACCAGGGGAATTGAAAAGGCAGCGAGTAGTCCCAAGTGGAAAGTGATTCTATCAAATATCCATATGACTTCTACAGTGGCTTCTGTCACAGTTTCTGAAACAGGGATATTGGTCAGTGAGAGACCCTTGGAGGTGCTTTTGAAGAGGCTGCCAGAGAAGAAGGTTGCCTCATGGTTTGGTTGGTAAAAGCACATATTCCTCAAGCCTGGAGCAGGACATGTGCAGACCTGAGCATATTGACAAGAGCTCTCATGCTGCCATTAGGCACCCTCGGGGACGGGATTTCTGGTCACCCGTATTAAGATTCCTCAGTCTCTGCTGGCTGGAGATGTATTGTACACCAGATGACCACGTGCAATAGGGTGGTTGCGTATCACATTCTCGAGGCAAAAATACTACTTCTGCTTTTGCTAAAAAAAACCCACAACCAAAAAGCCACCACAAAAACTGGAGACCTGTTAAGTCTATGTTCTCCTTGATTTTATCCAGCTAGACAATCAACTCCAGACCCATGACCACCCTTTGTGAGCCATTAATAAAGCAAAGAAGATGACAGAACTCTAAAAGATGGTTTCAGTTTATGGAAAACCGCAGTGCAACAAGAAGATGTAAACCTTGCGTAGACTTCTGAACGCCTTTGGTGCAGCACACGTCAGAAGGTCATAGCTCTGAAGCCTTCGAGACACCATGTTTAGGGCAATCCAACGCTCCAGCCCACCAGCACTGGAACTTGACAACGCCAGGATGCCACGTGAACTTCAACATTGGCAGCAGCTGCCCATTCCAGAGAGGCTGGTACAGGTCTTTCACAGCCCTGCACCTGAAACTCTGCTGGTGCGAGTTCATGAGGTGCTGAGATCTCACCAGCACTTGCTAGAAGTTGTGGGCATAAAAGGCAACATAAAACGTCTCCATAATAAAAAGTCCGATGGACTGTTGCCAGGCTGAGCGTTCTTAGTCCTTCTCCAGCTCCTGCTGACCCACAGGAATGAACCGGAATTGTCTTCCTGATAGATACGTTCAGCTTCCAGTGGCTTAGACAGATTACCAGGGCCAGGTCCTGCATCCTGGCGTGGGACATTTTGGAGAGACAGATGAAGCAGAAACACTGTAAAGAGAAGATGAGGAAGAAGAAACTTACTCCTCTACTGATGCAGATCCCTAAGCCTTGGCTGAGCATTGAAATGTTTCCTCCTACTGCTACCTAGGTCCATCAAAAAGAACAAACCCCGACACGTTCTAACAAGGATTTACTAACAAGGCAGCAGGAGCACCTCACCCCTCATCCATATGCCAGCCACTGCCGCCTGTGTGACAGCAGTGGGCCAAACAAGCTGGTTGGAGTCGGCTTTTAGTTACCTAGGAATGGATTTGGCAACGTAGCAGGCTGTGTTCTGATCAGCAGCTGATTTTTGCTCTGCAGGGATTTGCTTTTATGATAAAAGATCTTTGAGGAAAACAACGATGGGTAAAAAATGTTAGAATGGTTGAGAATAGGAATTTTAAAATAAAATGGAGGAGTAAACGACACATTTCTCACAGCTTGGTGTTAGTAGCCTGCAGATACACTTTTTGCCTTGGCGCTTGCAGGCTGACCGGGTACTTTCCTCTGCGAGTAGCAAGAGGGGAGGCTGGAATTCATCTTTGTTTAGGTCTTCTTTTAAGCTAGTGTTATACAGTACAAACCCAACAGGCATCCACAAACCAAACTCTATAAAAGCCTTGTTTTTCACCTCCTTTCCAATGCAAATCCTCAATGTGCTGTGCATTTGCCATCGTTTCACATCAGGGCACGGCAATGCTGTGCATGACCCTCTCTACTTGTCAGTAGCAGATAGCCAGCTTTAAGCATGGAGGTGTGAGACGAGCTTTACTCTTGCACAGGACTGGTAAGTAGGCAGTTGCACTGCCTAACGACGCAGCATTTTGTTTACTGACCTGTTTTACTGAAGGATGCCCGTTTACTGCCACCCTGCTGTATTCTCAGGCTAGTCTTTTGGGACAGCGGGGACAGCTGGCTTCCTCTTCAGCCATGCTGCTCACGTGTTGGGGCGTGAAGGGGCTTCTCTGGCTGTAGAAAAGCCACCCCAGTTCTAGCCTTCGTAGTTGTGCTGGGTTTGACCGAGATAGGGTTAGTTTTCAGCGGGAGCTGGGATGGGACACGGCCAGGACAGGTGACCCAAACTGGCCTTTGTCTTCTTGTGGTTTTACCCCAGGCGGCAGCTGGGCACCAAGCGGCTGCTGGCTCACTCCCCTCCCCACCCTCCTGGCAGGACAGGAAGGAGAACGGCAAGGAAAAGGCAGACCCTCCTGGGTTGGGATAAGGACTTTTCCCTGGCACGGCAAGGAAAAATTCCTCTGACCTGATATCTACTGAGACTTTGCCATCCTGGCTGACCAGCCCTTGACATCACACACAAGTCTGTGCCATTCTGTGCAACAGCACTAGAACGATCTCACAGGACAGTTCTTTCTAGTTAGGGACACCCTCTTTCACCCGGACTCCTCTAATTAACCCCATAAACCGCGCATGTTAACACCCTCAATTTGAACACCACCAGACCAATCTTCGGCCTTACATCCTTTTGTTGAAATGCTGTCCTGACCATATATCATAGAATCATTAAGGTTGGAAAAGATCTCAAGGATCGTCTAGTCCAACCGTCCCTGTACCACCTGTTACCCACTAAACCATGTCCTTCAGTACCACATCCAACCTTTATATCAGGACTTAAGCATGTGAAGGGTGTCGTGCAAGCAAGCTTCAGTCATTTACATGTTCATGTCTGGGTGAATGAAAGCCCCCCCCCCCAAGCTACAGAGCTGTTTGAGTCAGTAGAAATCTGTATGAATGATAGGAATCCTCAGTCTCTGTGGACTGTTTAAGAGAAAGATAGCATAGTCTAAGTTCCTCTCCTTGCCTTTTCCAGTTTTATTAGCTGTATCTTCAGATACATCAACATTTTAATGGTGGAGCCTTTAGCTGAGTGAGTTCATGAAAGCCTTCTGTTGCTCTCATCCCATTCCAAAATAATCTTGAGAATGGACAGGTAACAGAAAAAAGAGGTGCTCAAGCAAAAGGTCAGGCAACACCCATCAAAAATGTGGAGCAAAGCTATCCTGTCATAGAGCTGCAATCACTCCCCTGTGCTGGTGTGGGCCATTGGCGGGGCCACCTGGATAAGGGCAGGTCTGCCCGCTGTTCTTCTCGCTCTGCTCCCGAAGCCACTTTGCCTGTAGCTTGCAGGGCACTGGAAATCTCTCCAGCCAGGCTCACGGCAGGGTATTGTCTGCCTCCTTGGGCTGTTGCCGTACAACTAGTGGAAAGTGGTCACGCGAGCTATAGCTCTAAACCGGGGTGGGAGGGAAGGGGGGTTCGTAAGCGATAGGAGAGTCTCCCTACCTCTCCTTGACCACCTTCTCAGGAATTGCTCCCCAGGAGTCCATTCTTTATAGCGCCCCATGATATTTGGTTCTAGTCCTTGTTCCTGTCAGGTTGAAATCTCTGAAAGATGAGGCTACTCCTTCGCAACTCTGTATTTGCCTTTCCTACCTGAGTCATCACCAGTTTGGAGATTCTGGTTGTAGAGAGCTTGGAATCATAGAATGATTTGGGGTCTTTAGGGTCACTGAGTCCAACCATAAACCTAAGACTGCCAAGTCCACCACTTCCACATGTCCCTAAGTGCCATTCTAAATGCCTTTTAAATACCTGCAGGGGTGGTGACCAGCCACTTCCCTCAGCAGCCTGTTGCAGTGCTTGCAAAGCCTGTCAGCGAAGAAATTTTTGCTGCCTTTCGCTCTGGTGTTTGAAGGACACAGTACCACTGGGCGCCGAGCAATAAACAATACCTCGTCTCTGTGTGTAAGACTGGCTTATTTCACACCGGGCCTAAAGAACCTGACCTACAGGGACAACACATACAGTGCCTTCTTGGTACCCACAGACCCATGCCTGCAGTCCAGGCCCCATGCTTCAGCTGCAGTCAGAAGGGCGTTGGCGGCGTTCACCACAGGAAGGATCAAGTCAGAACAAGGTGATGCTGCCACCAGCCTGCAGCTCAGGCAGGACAGCGTGCGGCCAGTGGCCAGGCATTGCTGCAGGCAGCGTGGGCAGGGCTCTGCCCCTGCAGGTCCCCAACAGGGGGAGGCAGGAGCCACGCAGCCTTGTGTGGGCCCAGCTGCCGCATGATGAAGCTGGTCATGCAGCACAGGAGGAAGGTGTGTCTCCAGGACACGTGAGTGGTGCTGCTGTGTGCCTGGGGCATGGGGGCTGATGCTGAGCACCTGCAGAATGGCATGGTTCTCTCTTGTCTCCGCCAGATGCTTTCGCTCAAATCTTCCACAGGGAAGGAGTGCTGCTGGACAGCATCCTTGTGTGTGAGAGGACCAGAGCCACCAGAGAGGCTCCTTGAGCTGTGACACACCCTTCATTTGTGCCACATCTGGAGGATCGAGGGCATTTTGCTGGGGGTGCACAGTGTGTGTACTTGGTGCAAACCAAAGGCACCAGGTTGGAGAAGGTAGGATGTCCTGCCTCCCTGGGCTGTGGGCAAGCAGGGACCGTGGGGTGGGTAAAGGGCAAGGGGAAAGGGGAGGAGAAGGGGAAAGGGAAGGACGAGGAGGAGGAGAAGAATGAGATGGAGAAGGAAAAAGGATGGGCATGCATGGTCTCCCTGTCCAGGTGGAGGGGATACTTCTGCATCATCCCTTCACTGCCCCTGACATCCCTGGGACAGCGTTGCTGTCAGAAGAGGAGCAGTGTTTGATGGACTCTCCTCCTTTGCAGGCTTCCTGGTGGGACTGGTGAGGAACCCGGTGACCCCTCGATCATTTTAGGAGGCCGATCTATAAGTATGTGCACCCTGAAGTGTCCCTCTACCTGCCCACTGTCTGAGGAAGGAAGGGCTGTTTAGGGAGCAGAACCCCTTCACTTCCTGGCCCCTCTGGAGACCCTGCTCCACTCTGGGTGGAGACCTCTCCTCCCTGAAGGCCGCCTTGATGCTGAGGCCCATGGGCTCCTGCTCGTCTCTTCTGGGGTCTGTCTGCGTGGCATCTCCACTTGGGCAACCCCCACCAGAGAGCCATTCCCTTTCTGGTCCCTCAGGGGAAAGCAGGCTGAGGCAAGACTGTGTGACAGCCATGGCAACACCTCTCACACCTTCCTGTCTCTTGTATCTCAGGATACAAGGAGACCTCCATGGAGGCCATGATTTCCCATGCTCTCCTTGCCAGTCAAGGCAAGAATTGTGGAGGTCTGCGGAAGTGAGGCTTGCAATGTGAAACACTCTGCCTGTGTTGTTCTGGACAGGACTTCAGTCCTGTTATCTGTTCGAAGACTGACTCTGTAGCTGCCATTCATCTTTAGCTGCAGGTTCCTCAGGTGTTTCAGCTCTTCTGTACTGCATACTTTACTCTTCTGGGCTGCTTTTCACAAACAAAAGTCTGGAACTTGGGAGAAAATAAAGTTAGTTTCAGATGCTTGTGCTCCTTTGCAAATTTGTTTCCTAATGCATTGCGGAAGGTAGAGATGAGGACTGGTGTCTTGGGGGGCCATTTTGTTTGGTGAATTTGGGCCCTTGGGATTTTTCTGCCTTACTTCCTTTGTTCAGTGTTTCTTCACTCAGTGAGTGGTTATTTCTAACCTAGTCTGTTGCTGGCCTTTACTTAAATAATCCATACTCAGGTCCAAAAGTACAAGACCTTGACTTAACACTTGTTTAAAATAAACTCCTCGTTCCAGTTCAGTGATTTGCATAGTTGTTTTTTTTTAAACAGTAAAAGTTTGGGAGCCAATGCATTCCAGAGAATTCATGTTTTGCCACTGAAATAGTGACAGATCCTTACAGCTGTTGTAGCTGTCAGTACCTTCAGCTGAAGTCGAATGCAAAACCCCGCAATCCAATACTTCATTGATTTCTTCACCTCTCTTTCTTTATGTGCTTGACTTGTTTGTGTATAGATCTTAAGGCTTTTCTTGTTACTCTAAGGCTGTTTAATTAGGGAAAACCCCCAAATCCTCAGTAAACATTAAGAGGAATTCCATTCTGCAGTTCCTCTGCAATAAGTGCAATGTTACCTCATTCCAGAAGAGGGGACTATTGTTTCATGTATAGCAAGGCCAAGTAAATCGTTTAGAAGACAATTCTAATATCTACAGTAAAGATGAAAATGGGCCTGTCTAATGCTAATAAAAGATGGGCTGTGAAAACTGAGCTATTTAGAAATTTTTAAAAAACAATAGAAGATCAGAGCATACAAATTCCATATATCTTTGCTTTTACCGTATTCTTACATTGATGATTTATATAAAAATTTGTATGTTAAATAGAACTGTTTATCACAGAACAGGAACACCTGAGATCCTACTTCTTTTCTGGCATGTGAAATAAATTGTGTTAATGAGGTTACTTTTGTAACATACCTGAATTTAATTTGATTTTCTCTTCAATACCTAAGCCTTTCTGGGGAACAATAAATGCCCTATTAAAAAAATTAATCCTTCTATTTGCAGATTTCTGCTATAAGCTATTGCCAGAATTGAGAAAAGAAGGGTGTTTTCCATCCCATAAGGATTCTTTTAAGTGAACACGCAGGTACTTAGAACTTGACTGTTATAAATGCCTTAGTTTCTTTAAGAATACCTTATTGGGAATGATTTTTTAAAATTATTGTATTATTCAGTTCTTCTAAGTATATACTGAGAGAATTTAACAGCCAGCGCTCTTGTAGCTAATATTTACCTCTGGAGAAGGGGCTCCTTTCTTACATCTGCTCAGTGGTGATGGTATGCTTCCATCTTTAGCTGTGTTGGTTTTAGCCTATATGCTCAACATTAAATTAGATATTTATATCCTGACATATTTTGCATGTTCCTGTCATCATGCATAAAATCATGCAAATGAGTGCCAAAAACAAATGAAGGCACAACAGGAAGCCATCAAACTACTGTCAACTTATGTGGAGCCTGGGACTGCGTATATAGTCTGGGACTGCGAACAGAAAAGAACGGTATTTTAACTGTTTTCAAGACACTGTGTGGACAATACGTCCTAGGAATGGTCTCCCTAGTACTAGTGTGTAGAAGAAAGCAACTCTGCTGAACTGTTAACAATGACGCTAGCTAGTAGCTGTGTAGAGAACTGAGGGCTACCATAAACTTCCAGTTAATGGTTTATCAGTTAAGCTGTGCCATTATTCTCATCGCTGATGCTAAACAGCAAGGTAACATATTCAGAACAATAAAGTCAGCCTTGTGGCTTTGCCTTTAGTCCTTCTGATGCTGGCAGCTATGTTGTATAGCCTTCTCTGCTTTCTCACGTAACCATCCCCAGTTCATCTTGCTGACAAAAAATAAAATTGATGTGTAGCATTTTTAAGTATGGCTGTCTGGGAGATGACACCATACAATGACTTATGGATACCACCAGCAGGCTAAATGCATTTCTTGGGTAACTCTACATAAAAGAAGTGAGACAGATCTTCAGATGCTGTATGTCAGTACGACAGTTTGCAGTTGAGCTGTACTGGTTTTTAAATACTGTGGCTGGGAAGAAATAAGCTTGGCCACTTGTAATGACTTTGTTCTCACTCTTTCTGTGTTTTCTAAGTAATAGTATCTATTTATCATGGTTTTTGTCTTTTTTTCATATTCCTCTTCATCAATCCTTTTATCTTCCCATTAATTTTTTAATTTTCTCTAGTAATAGCTACACAGTGCAGAGACAGCTGTGATCGTTTGCCCTGTGAACCATCGAAAAAATCCCAAGTTAAAATTCCAGCTCTTGAATCTTAATGACTGACAACGATATTCCAAATAGAAAGAACACGGCTTAATTTGCAGGTAAGATGGCAAGACATTTTGCTGACAGTTTAGAGTAGCTCATCTTTTGTCAATAAACTAAGCAGATAGGACTCCAGATGATACCTTGAGGCTATATTATAATCTTTCTCCACATATTACTTGTATTTGCATTTACAGCCGTAATTTGCCATGATGTGAAATGCTTGATAAGTTATCTGTATAAAAGATTTTTGCTATACAAGCAAATAAATGTATTTCAGACTTACAAAATTCAAGCAAATGTGATCTGGAACTCACTGGGGAGAGTAAGTGCAGTCAACTCCAATGTCTTTTAATTATTAGCTTTTTTGATTCCAGTTATGTATAGAGCAGAGCTGAAAAAGACTAAAGGGGTCATAAATCCATCTTTCTGCCCAAGACAGGATTAACTGAGCCTATGCCATTCCTGGCAGGTGTTTGTCTAGCCTGTTAAAAACCTCCGATGATGGAGGTGTGTGTCCTCCTCAGGCAACCTGTGCCAGCACTTTCCAATCTTCACCCTCAGCAGGATTTACACTAATGCCATACCTGGCTGGCTTTTCCTTTCTGTAACTTAAGGCTGCTACTTTTTGTACTATTTGGTGAAGCTGCAAAACAGACTGTAAACCAGACTATTTTTTAGTATTCTGCAATAGCTCTTCACCCTATTGAAGACCACGAAGGCCTTCCTCTGTAGGTGAAACCACTCTCAGTTCATTCTCTTCTTCCTCACAGGATTAATCACACTGATTCTCTGGGTCCTTGTAAATTGGTCTGTTCAAATCTTGTGATGCAACACTGGACACAGACTCCCAGAGGACAAGGGTGCATTCACACATTTTCTTGGCTGTAGCCCTGCTTCTGAACACCTGTATGATGCTTGCTTTACTGCAGATATGCATGAAATCATGCTCAGTGGACTCACTGCGATCCTGACCTCCCTTCCTGTAGAGATGCTATGTGCTTTCCTCCTTGTATTTTTCAGGTGATGATTTCTGCCTATGAGTAGTATTTCACATCTCTTTGTTAAAAGCATTTTATAAACTCCTTGAAACAAAGGCTTGCCTGAAGAGGGAGAAATCGGAGGTTAGACTTCATCAGTGTGCCACCAGAAATTAGCAGGTGAATTTTTTTTTTCCTGACGGTTACAGTGCTGTGAGAAATGACAATAGCTGGGAATGCAGCTGTCTTTATTAGAGGAAATCACTGAAGATTCATCCAGACATTCTTACTCAACGATACTCAACATCATTCATAGAGTTGTGTGAGCATGTACCTGTCACAAACTTTACTTTCATTCGTTCCTCTTGTACTTCTTTATAAAAGGACTTCTTTATAAGAGGATACTTCTTTATAAATGGACAGGTGCCTTGACATCTCGTTCCCTGGTAGCGAGTATGAGAATTACCTCACTGAGTATAGGGTACCATAGAATGGGATCTCTTCCTCATAATGAGTCCTCTTTATTGAATTTTCAGGATAAGCAGAAAGTCTTACACTTTCCTGTTGTACTGAACTACACATAGTTGCATATAAGAAAGAAGATTAAGTATATACTACAACTATGCAAAACTGTTGGAGAAAAATCAGAAACGGCTGACAGACAGTGAAGGTAGGAAAGAGCAAAATGGAAATCAGTCTTCCTTTTCAGTTCTACAATACTGACATCCAAAGGACACTATCAGAAAAAGGCTGTGGTGAATCCTTTGTTCGTGATGTCCTCAGATTATGACAAGGTGCATATTGAATAATATTTTAGGTAAACATGAGCTACTGGGCCCATTGTGAAAGTACCTTGGTGGGCTTTTGTGGAGTGGGTCATGCGGGAGATCAGATCAAAAAATTTATCTCCCTCCAGTCTTCAAATCAGTGAATGCGCAAAAACATCAGTGAGAACAGAGACTGTTAACAAAGCCAGGGGCAAGTAATGTGGAAAGGAGTTTAAAAAGGAATACAGAAGATGGGGCAAATTGAGTACCAGTACTCAGCATGGCTTTTAAAGAGGGGAAAATGAGTAACAAATGTTCAGCTCCATCTGCTGTAGTCAGATGGAAGATCGCTGCAGGTTTAAAAACCTCCATGGGCTGGGCTCTTAAGTTGTCCATAACTCATATGTGACCATAAATGTATACACTAGTGTGTACACACACACACTTAAGTACACACACAATGTTGGAGTGAGTTTGTTTTGGTTTAAATATTTTTGAAGGGTTATCTTCAACTCATGAGAGAAAGACATTACAATGCACAACACAGTACCAAGTGTGGTGATAATGGTTGGCCATTTTCTGTGCACTTGTGGCTTCCTTAAAGGTTAAATTAAGATGCAGCTTTTTAAAAAAAGTAAACAGTGTGTCATCTTCATATTTCAGAGAATGGCTAGATATTAGGTTTGGGGACAGAGAAAGCAGCTGATGTGTACCCCATCACAAAGAGAACGCATACACTTTCATGGTAAGGGTCTGAGAGTCATTTAACTTGTGCACTGCTTGTTAATGTGCAGAACCATCCTTTCTACTGACATAGGACAGAATATTTCAACTGAGCTGTCAGATGAGAGCACAAATATCTCTTCCAAAAATGAGAAAACCAGACAGCTTTGACAGAGCTTGATTTTACTTCTGACCTTTGAATTGGGGATATGGAGGAAAGGAAGAAAAGGGAATGATTTTGGTGGCAATACTTCTCTATTAAACATGTTCAATGTTCTGGGTCAAAAAGAGCATTCATCAATATTGCATGATTGCTCAGTGGTTCAGCTGTGGTGGTCCAGCATATGCAGGTTACAAACCATTGCCACCTATTAGCCATCTGGGGATGATGGGAAATGCTTGCCATTATCTGCCTGGGGCAGCAATTTGTAGGAGCTACAGTGCATTATGATTGATTAGCTCTGCAGCTGAAGATGTCATGACCCATTTCTCTGCATCTTCTTTGGAATAACACTGCAAAGTAGAGGCTTTTATTGTTGCAGTTTCAGGGGCAGGAATCTAATTTGTAATGATGCTGTAGGACAGAAGGGAGGAAATGCTTAAATCGCCTCTATGCCTGTGAACTAAGCATGCACTTTAGTTCAGCACTTCACTGCCATTGTGCTTACCTCCTTCAGGGGATTCTTTATTCATGAATAGCTTAACATAATTCCATTCACTCAGGAGCTGAACCGTTAACAACAGACTGGGACTTTTTTGCCAGGATGCTTCTTCAAGGGTTGGTAACCTGCCTTCTCACTTCCACCTGTCCACCTTCAACTCTATGCCCTTGCTGACCTTCTCAACTGCTGTCAGTCTTACCCTACTCTGATAGTCCCTGGATCCTTGCAGTTTCTGTCTCAGGGGAAGGCAGAGCCACTGAGTCTGTGGTGCCACTCCATGCAACACTGGCATGCACTCTCTTGTAAGAAGTGTTAATCCCCTGTTATCTTTACCCTTCATGAGATCCTTTCTGATGGATAGCTCTGTCCTTCTGATGGCTGTGGGACTGTGATGAGGTATTGTTATATGAGTTTTTCTTTTTCTCCTCTCATCTCTGCGTTCTCATACCTTCTTCTCATTCCGAATCAGTGAGTTATACAATGGGTAGGAACAGTTCTACTGTGAAACAATTCAAGGATTTGTCACTTTTCTCTTAACACCACAGAGGGAAATACAGATATATGCATATATGTATGTATATTCTCATGCATATGCACATGCACCCACACTAACACTCACTACTGCTGATGTGTATATAACTACTTTGGTAGTAGGCTGCTTTCAGTGTGGAGCTGAGCATGTTTATTGTTTCTGGAGCAGGCAGCAACAGGAAGTTTTGTACATTATTTCTTTCAGAAGAGCCCTCATGGTGTGTCTCAAAAGAGCCTGAGCAGGGATGAGTTAGGTAAGTCACTCTCTTGTCTCCCCTCCAGACTCAGAAAAGTTTTCCAAAAAGGTATTCAGTCCTGTGATTCAGAGGAGCAGCAGATTTGTGCATCTCCCTTTGAAAAACAAATGTGAGCAGTAATGAAGGCTGGCTACTGCTATTTTTATCATTGTGTTATCTTCAGAACTGGAAAATCAAGCCTTCTGTTGAGCAGTTTCCTCTTTTTCTATCTCCCATTTAACCACAGCAAAGATGAAATACATTGCTTAATATTTTGTACTCGCTGATTAAGGGCTGCATTTGAAAGCAGCTGTGGGAGATCATTACAGTGGAGTCAAGGGACCTGAGATCTGCCATTGAGCTCCCAGGACTATGCAACAAAATATTATTCTGCAGTTGGAATTCTATCATTGAATGATTTAAGTTTTGTTTCTGAAGTTAGCTATTTATAAACAAAAGTAATAAATACGTGCTTCCCTGAACAAAATATCTTGCAACAAAGATTCAGGGACCAACATAAACAGAAATTCATTTTATAAGGCTTTTATTGAAAAAAAAAATTAATCTGTTCACATAAACTCAAAACTCTTCAATATTTCAGCCATGCTGATGAGTTTATCAGTGCATCAGTGTGTCATTTGATAACACCATGAAACTATATAAGCATACACATATACCTCACAAGCCAGTATGGAGAGGCACAGACTGTTTTCTTCACTGCAAAAACTATAAAGATAGCCATGGTGAACTGGACCAAAGGTCTATGCAAGGCAATATTCTGTCTTCAGTAGTAATCAAAAGCAGATGTGTAAGGGAAAATAGGAACAGGGCAAACATACATGAAAATTTGCCAGTGTCCAATTATTTTCAGCTTGGGGACTCCCTTGTTTTGGACTCGGATCAGTTTGCTCTTCCAGCTTCCTAAATATTCCACAAGTGAACGTGGGAGAGTACTGGGTGATAAGCTAGTGGAAAGGCTTTAGGCCTGTACTACTGTAAAGGCAGTACTTTAACAAATCACCGAACCAAAAACGACAATGGTGAGGGAGTTTAGGAATCCTGGCTATGTATATAATTGTATGGTTAACATGTTTTGTAATGAAACATGTGACTACTGAGTAAAATAGTTAAAATACAGTTTGCGATGGCTAAAATAGCTGAGCATGTGATCTCCACGCTTCCTTGTACCTAACTGGATGACTGCTACAAATGCTTATGTGTTCTTTCTTATCCATGAGGCACATGCCACTCCCTGTATTCCTAATCAGAACGTGTTTACTCCAAGAACCCCTCCAGCAAGTTCAAATCAACAAACTGGTAAAGTGGTAGCTTCCCAGGAGCACCTTGGGAGAGGGGTGTTATAAATGCTGACAATAGATGAGCTCAATATATTGTTTGAGAAAGTTGTAGCTAGTGGCCTCATTCATCACAGTGACAGCAATACAGACAGCTCTCTGCAGTGCTTCATCTGTGAAATGATGGATCAGCAATGAGGGCTGGCTGGCAGGAGACGCTTGAAACATCCAGAGCTTTCAAAGTCTGCCTTCTCTGTCATGCTTTATTTGTGCTGCTTAATGGACAAGCACACGCAGCGTGTTGAATCATAGGCTTGAGCCTTGAGTTCCTGACCAGGGATCATTTGCCTAAATCTGCACAGTTCTTTCCTTCTCAAATGCATGCAATAGCAAAGCCTGTGGCAGAAGGGGGAAGGTGAGACCTCTTCAGGGCCTGGCCACTCAGAGCTCTTCAATATTATACACATACAGGTGTGAAGAGAAGTTACCTAGGCCAGAGGGAAAGGCTAGACTTCTTTTTGGTTTGCTTCTGCAGTAGAATTGGCCTAGATACCCATCACCAGAAATTATTTTAAAGCTATAAATCAGCCTATGAACAGTATGCACAGAGGCAAATTAATGATGACAGAAATCTAAAGAGCAAGTGAAATTGTAGTGCCATGACAACAGCAGACATATTCAGAACGGATGTGAAATCGACTTTAAAATTTGGCAAAGATAGGTTGAATAAAAATAATACGTGCAGAACATGACTGAAATGCTCCCTGACAGCACCGTGAGAGTTGGCTTTTTCTTCTTTATTGCTGTGAAGCTGCTAGGAGACTTGTTAAGGCAGAGCAGTAGCAGCATCTAAAGCTGTGTTTTAGTTAAGGGTCAGTGTCAGTGCTTTCATTACAAAACTTGTTCCTCCAGAGAATATCTTACTGCAATAAAAAAATTCACTCTGGTCTGAAAGGTGCTGCATGACAGTTTGGTCCAGGAGCACAAACAGAGCAGTGAAACAGCCCAACTGAAAGTCTGCTGAAGACAAGGGCAAGGCTTTGGTTTGCTTTCTGATCAGAGCCTGTGTAAGCCGAGTAGGTATGAGATGAATTAACAACGTTGAATTTCCAGTATCAGCAGAGCATGAACAGTGAAAGTGCATGTTTCCCTACAGTGACTACCAATTGAGCACACTAGCTTTATAAGATGCACATTAAGGGCACACATTGCCAACACATGACACAGATTTCAGTCAGTTAATAATTTCACCTTCTCCTTCCCTGAAAACACATAGCTGTGGCATGAGCAAGGGCCAGTTAACACAGGTACAATTCTAGGACACAGATTGGACCATTGCTTGGATCTGTCTCTCGTAATAGGAGGAAAGGGTTGAGATATCCAAACTGAGACTTAAGTCTCTCTGTGCTTGCTCTAAAGTCAGTGCAAAGAGAGGGAAAATTTCACAGGTCGGCTGGGATATGAAAGCATATGGCTCCAAATTTATGATCTCAGTCCAGCGGCTGAAGTGAGAGGGTCACAGAGGAGTTGCTAGTAAGGCTGTAAACAGCCATTGTCTTGCTGAGGTCCCTCTCAGGGCCAGGTCCACCATGGTTACTTACAAAAGAGTCCAACAGGTACCCTCTGGATGAAGTTTCCTTCAGTCTTTTGAGACTTGAATGTCATGTGTGTTCAGCATGTGTTTGGCAGAAGAGGTATCCACAGCTTTGTGAGTGTGAAAGGTCTTCCAATTACACAGAAGATTCCGATGGCGTAAGGCAAGGACAAATGGGAATTTTTCAGTTAATCAAGTGTTCCTTACGAAGTACAGTCAGGGCCAGAAAAGCAGTAGTTTTCAACCTTCTCTGTTTTGTAGGCTCCTAAAATATATGGAGATTGGATATGCAGACAACTGTATCCTGAATTCAAGCCAACACACAACAGCTTGCTTCTCTTAATTACCTTTTTCAGATGCACTAGCTATAGTCTGTGGGTCTTAAAGGGTGTGATTACAGACTGAAATTCAGCTCCTTGAAATGGGTATTCTAAAAGGAATGAATTATTCTTGTGTGTCACAACACCTGATTTACTCTAAAACCTAATCAGGGTGAAGTAAATGTCAGCATTAAAACTGGACATGAGCCAGCAGTGTGTGCTGGCAGCCCGGAAAGCCAACTGAGTCCTGGGCTGCATCAAATAAGTGTGGCCAGCAGGTTGAGGGGGATGATTATCCCCCTCTACTCCACTCTGGTGAGACCCCACTTGGAGTCCTGCATCCAGCTCTGGGGTCCCCAGTACAGGAAAGACATGGAGCTGTTGAAGCAAGTCCAGAGGAGGCCACGATGATCCAAGGGCTGGAGCACCTCTGCTATGAAGACAGGCTGAGAGAGTTGGGCTTGTTCAGCCTGGAGAAGAGAAGGGTCCAGGGAGACCTATTTGTGGCCTTTCAGTACCTAAAGGGGGCTTAATAAGAAAAATGGAGACAGACTTATTAGGGCCTGTAGTGATTGGACAAGGGGTAATGGTTTTAAACTAAGGAAGGCTAGACTACACTTGAGGAAGAAATTCTTCACTGTGAGGGTGGTGAAACACTGGAACAGGTTGCCCAAAGAGGTGGTAGATGCCCTATCCTTGGAAATACTCAAGGCAAGGTTGGATAGGCCTCTGAGCAACCTGACCTAGTTCAAGATCACCCTCATTGCAGGGGATTTGAACTAGATGAACTTTAAAGATCCCTTTTAACCCAAATCATTCAGTGATTCTATGATTAGCTCTCCCTCAAATAACTAAAGAGTTACCTGGTTGTGAAGATCTGCATCATCTTAGAGTTGGAGGCTAGTTTTGCTCTTTTATGAGAGCAAAAATTTAGATGCGAGTGGTCCTGGGGAGGGTGGCACATACTCTGTCTTAGTGCTTGTGCAGAAGAACTGCTCCATGACCTCTTGTGTGATCTGTGCTGCTGAGCTAATGACCTCAGCTGAAAGTCTGGCATCAGAGAAGGACTCCTCTTTCCAGTCTGATTTTAATAGATTACTTCATCTGAATGAATTCCAACTAATAGGGCTTTGGAAACAACTACAGCAGCTGGCTTTATCTTCTGAAACTCCATGAGCTGAGCTGACACGGGCTTCAGACTGTGATCTTCTCGACAGAAGAGGCTACTTGCATCCAAAGGTGAGGCGTGTTTGTAAAGTGCTACCATGTAAAGCTTCTCCATGCTTTGGCATGTGGGAAGGTTAGTTCTGCGTCCCATTTAATCTTTTTTTTCTGGATGTAATGACATTTGTTTCTAGGACAACCAGTTTGGCATCAGGGATATATGTTCATTAATTTGTGCTCCTCAATGTGGTTTTTTAATCTGACTTCTGGGATTTAAAGGGGAAAAAAGTTCAGTGTGAAGCACTACAATTTAGAATAGTCAAATTTCCAACTTGAAATGAGAAAATAGTTCCATAAACATAACCATTTTATCTGTAATCCCATTTTCAACTTTTGTGTCCTGGTATTTTCAGAGCTACTGAGAATTTGGGTATTCTACAGCAACTGATGCATTTTGTGGCATTGGATTAACATATTTCTACTACATCTTTGTTTTTACAACAGTCAATGCTATTTTGGATCTTGTGGTTTTATTTCCAGAGGATATACATTTACACAGACATTCTTTAAGTTTAAGGTTTGCTTACTGTTTCATTGTGCTAAAAGGAACGGGAAAGAAAAATTACCAAATTAATCCTGGTTATACATTCAGTTGTACAAACCTGTCACCCAAACCCAACCCAGTGAAGCCCTCTGACATTTTCTAAAATGTGCTGCTGTTCTTTTAGTATATTCAGGATTTCTCCAATGTACGGAACTGCTGGAAGGTGGACAGGGTGCCCCACTGGGAAATTTTAAGGCCACTGCTACCATTGTGCTGTGTTGGCATTATACATACTTTCTTGCTGGGATCACAGTCTTTTTGTCAATACAGCAGGAAACTCAACAGAAATATAAGAAACTGACGGAAGAGAGGGATCTGACCCAGGGCTGTGGGTCTGCACACCTTCCCCTGAGAACTAAGCATCCTGAAGCTGAATTTTGTCTTTTCCATCTCTAAATGAAATCACTGAATGAACCGAGAGGCCAAAGCATGCTATCTCTTAGAAGTACTGGCCAGTTCAATTCCTTAAAATCTAGTGCATTTTTGCATTTGGTTCCAAACAAACCAAAAACCTAATAATTATTTTAAAAAATAACTTCTTTTTTTCTCTACATTGAAGGTATATTCTCAATGATGTGTAAAGGCTTGCAACACAATTAACAGAGATTTGGACAACATGATTTATTGTAGAGTTACTTATAACTGTGGACATACAACCACTCACTAGTCTTTTCTAGTATGTCCTTATGACACAAAAAGCAGCACAGCATACCTTAATCATGCTTATCATTGACATAGCTACTTATATCTTACCTTCCAGTTACCATGCATGAAGTCGTATAAGCTGTGAGTGTTATAGCAATACATAAAAAGGCCTAAAGTTTTATCTTGAAAATGCTGAAGTTTCACGAATAAAGAATTCAGAAAGCTGCAAGAAACCAGAAGCATGGCTGCTTGGGGAGCCTAAATCCATTATTTGTAAGCGTGCTTTGAGTTTTAATCTGAGACCCACTAAACACTCCGAATTTTCCTGGGGTCACAGGAGTGTGGGAGGAATCAGCACCACTGGAAATAGTGTCTATCATAATTCATGAACTCTTTTTCATAACAAAACTTTTAGGCACTGGTTTTAACACATCAATATATGGAGGCAGGCTCTTTGCCAGAAGCCTTAAAAGAAAATCCCTTGTAGAGGTGCACTTTGATGTTGGAAAACCCTTGTGGGGGACAGAATAGAATAGAATAGAATAGAATAGAATAGAATAGAATAGAATAGAATAGAATCATTAAGGTTGGAAGTGACCTCAAGGATCATCTAGTCCAACCATCCCCCCCCCACCTATTACCCACTAAACCACGTCCCTAAGTACCACGTCTAACCTTTCCTTAAACACCCTCAGGGATGGTGACTCCACCACCTCCCTGGGCAACCCGTTCCAATGCCCGACCACCCTTTCAGAGAAGAAATTTCTCCTCATCTCCAACCTGAACCTCCCCTGGGGCAACTTGCAGCCATTTCCCCTTGTCCTGTCACTAGTTATCNTTCTCTGGACACGCTCCAGGGCTTCGATGTCTTTCTTGTGGTGAGGGGCCCAAAACTGGACACAGGACTCGAGGTGCGGCCTCACCAGCTCTGTGACTGCAGGATGGTGGAGATACATCATCGGAGATGGGTAACCAGCACCACAGGACTGCAGGTGGGGAAAGCAGATGTGCCCCAGCTCTGCACAGCTTGCAGGTCCTCTCCCATGCTCCTTATTAGCCCTGCATACGGCTGCAGGGTCAGCAGGACTCATGATGCTGTACCAGGTAGCCACAAATTCCCAGTTCTTTGTGAGTGAGTGATAGGGTTTAATGTAAGGGCTGAAGCCCTGGAAGATCTTTTGGTGAATCCATATCTTCTCCTGGGAACGCTGGTGCTCAGGACACTTCTTCTAACAGGTCCTACGGAGAATCCTATTGCACTCACTGGAGGGGTGAGAGAGAGGTGCCAACACTCTTGTTCACAGCACATCTTTAAGGAAACCCGAAATAACCTCTGCATGGTAGTTACTGGTGCATGTACATTTAGGGCTTTTGAAAAGATGGAAGTCAAGAAAAATATTTTAGCTTATATGCCTGTGCATTTGCCATTGCAGTGTTTGCAAAACCCATGTACACAAAAAGTTACTTTGGTTCCTATTTTGCATATTATAATACATAGGCAGTAGTAGAGTCAGGTGGTATGTTTATGACCAAATGGTATTTCATGACAAACACTATTTCATGTTAAGGAAAAAAGACAAGGAAATGCTGCCTCTCAACAGAGTTGAAGTAGGAGTGCAAATATAAAATGCAGGAAATGTATTTATGTCCCTCATCTGTCTCATTCAGATCTATCTGACATGAAAAATTCAGGCAGAGTTCTCCATCTGGGATTTTTCCAAGCTTGGCCCATGTCCCAGTCATGCATACTTGAATTGGAAAACCTAAGAATCCAATTAAAAAATATTGCATTTTAACACATTTCTGTGTTTATAAGAAGATTCTGAGTGGTCTTTTTCCAGCAGGGGGCCAAAATCCCCTTTCACAACTGTGATGCCACAGGAAGGAATTGTTATCCAGGGGTCAACCCTACTCCATGCTTTTTGGGATGATTTTCAATTACAATAGGTTTAAGCCCTTGGGATGTGAAAAATGTAATTAAAAGAGTGGCTTTTCATGAGGAATGATGGACAGTAAGTTATACATCCCAAATAGTCTGTCCAAGGTGACAGCATCCAAGCATGACTACTCAAAAAGTGAATCAAGTTTTCTTTCCATGAAATAAGTCAAGCCATGGACAGGGACTCTGGACGGCTGACCAAGGTTTCAAGGGGCTCGAGCTCAGTTTGCCACATGTCTATGTGAGTTCCATCTACAGGAGTTTGGACTGCAGAAATCATTGGCATGGTCATAATGGCTTCAGACCACTGATGTCTGAAGAGGAGGAAAACACCTCTGTAACAGCAGCAATAAGGGAGTGAGTGCTGCACCGCCCTCTGCCAGAGGATGTTCGTTATGTGCACAGCTCCACTTCTGCCTCTCGGAGCAGCTCGTCTTGACACAAAGTGTTACCAGACGGACTTACCTTGGCTCACAGCAGCAACTGCAAGGAGCGCAGTTTCATTTATAGCCTTCCCTAAAACAGCTGCTGTACTTTTGACTGCTTTGAATTAGAGGCTTCTGCAGCTGCACATTTCAGGGATGCAGAAGGCTGGTTGTGTTCTCAATATTTCTTTTGATGTTAGGCAGCTCAGGATAAGATAAAATTGTGAAAGCTCCTTGGGTTATAACTTGAATTTACAATCTTGACAGCTCTGTTCAGGCACGGCACCAAAAAAGCTCTCGGTACATTTAAACAACGATAGGACGAAGTGATATTGTCTCCTAAGGGACAACAGGAAACAACTTGGCCTTTCAGAAATGTTACATTGATGTGCTTTCC
Organism: Psophia crepitans; assembly: GCA_013399095.1. NCBI lineage: Eukaryota > Metazoa > Chordata > Aves > Gruiformes > Psophiidae > Psophia > Psophia crepitans. Next base: position 20,259 of record VWZZ01006135.1, read on the forward strand.
TAGGAACATCAAGTCTAAGTATGGCAATCTCCTGGTAAAGTATCTCCAGGGATCTCAATTGAAAGCAAGCTATGATATGATAAAACTGTCGGATCAAATGAAAATAAGGAAAAAGAATGGAAATAGGAAAGCTGATTCTGATTAAATAAACCTTAAATCTGCAGAAATAATTTCTCTATAGGAAAAGGGATCCTTTGTTCATTAAATAACAGTTTGAAGCGTAATTGCTGCGTCATGTAAGTGCATGATGGACTCTCGGTGTAATGTAAAGCTTGTCATTGTCAGATAATACCAATGAATTTGTCGTCCTTTATTTTTATAGCAGTCATTTCTGTTCCATCTCGGGCAAAATGAATATCAAAATTCAATCTTGTAAGTCATCCTGATGCATCAACAGTGAAAGGCTAAACAAGGAAAATGCAAGCTGAATAGGGAAGATGGTTTACATGAAAAGAGGCACAGATAAGGCTGAGGTGCTCAATGCTGTCCTTGCCTCAGTGTTCATTGTTGGGCTCCTCAAAGACTGGATTCAAGTACGAGAACAACCAGCAAGACGATGAAGGTTGGATCAGGGATTACTTACGACTGGGACAGTCAGCATTGTTGACTGAATCATGCCTGGTGAATTATACCTGAAACAGTGGGTTGCCCTGTGTGATAAAATGATCAGATTTGTGGAGAACAAGGGATATAATTTATGTTGGCTTCAGCAAGACTTCCAACAGTCTCCCACAATGTCCTTGAATCTACACTGGACGTTAGAGTCTGGGTGGGCGTTTCGCCAGGTGGGTAAATACCTGGTTGGGTGGTCGAGCTCAGAGGTGATGGTCACTGGGCCACATCTGCCTGAAAGCTGGTGCCCCGTGGGGTCCCACAGGACCCGCTCTGGGGTCTCTCCTCATTACTTTCTCTAGTGGTGAGCTGGGGAGGTCACGAGAGGCACTCTGACAGGTTTGCAGTTAACACCGAGGCTGGGGTTGATACAGCTGGGAGCAGAGAGCTTCAGGACGTGTAGCACCAGCTTGATGCCTGTGGGGAGGGGATCAATGAGATGGGGAAGGGACAAACACTTTACAGCAGTGCCTGGCTGTACGTAAGAAACCCCTTTTGCTTTCCAAGGATAGTAGGCAAGCTCTGGAGGAGTTGCCCTGAGGCCCTTGGGATGTCCATCCTTGGTGGCTGCAAGCCCAGGGTTGAGTTCCTCCTCTGTGCAGGTGACAAACGAGGGGCCTCCTGGGGCTCCTGCTGCTCTGGGAAATGGTTCTATGATTTTGCGAAGCAGAGAACAATAGACCATAGTTTTTTAAAGTGCAGTTCAAGGTTTCACATAAGCACAGCTCTGATTAAGCAGTAGATGGAATTTTCGCAGTCTTAGCTTTGCTAAAACATTTTATCATTTTAGGCAATAAATGGGATGAATCAAATCCATGATCAAAATGCTGTGACTTTGCAGTAGGGAAGACAAGGGCAACCTGCTCTCATATCCTCACAGCTAACTGCGGTCTGCACCTGCAGGTGCCATGATCTTTGCTTAGACTCATTTACACCTCTGCAAAGCCATTGTAAAAGTGTTACCATCCTGATTGCTTAGTGCTTTGAATCTACTTTGTGTGAGTGGAAATCAGTACATAAAAACTGGAGTCTCACTTCGTCTGTGGCAACTGTGAAGTTTTAGCGATTTCCAGAAAAAAATACCCTGTTGACAAATGTTTTTGCTTTCCTAAGACTGAAAGAAGTATTGGTGAACAACGTTTTCAATGTCTTTCTGAAACCGGCCGCTCCACTCCTCTCAGATGTTGCCAAAGGTGCCATCACTGTTACCCTGATTCCTGAGTCATTTTCATGGCAATATTTTCTCATTAATGTTAGTTTGGGCTATGAACTTTAAGTCCTGCTACATAAGGTATTATTCAGCCTTATCTAGACAGAGACTTGTCTAGATGGGATGGTCTATCCATTGTGGTATACCCAGGAGACTTTACAGTGGCAGCTATCATACCAAGGAGCAAGCAGAGGCCAGCAGATTGATTTCCATGGCAGTAGAAAGGAATCTGATACCGATAGGCCTAACTGAAGGCTCATGTTTCACCCAGCAGGCTTCGGAAGACTGCATTGTTATTTCATTTTTTGACTTAGAATAATGTGATGAATGACCTCTTGTCTTGCTTTGTAGTCTCTCTTTGCTCCATTTATTTATCGCCATCATGCTCCCATGAATATTTCATCATTATTTCTACAAAACATCAACCAGCAGGTTACATACACATTAGTGTTTGAGAAAGCAGAATCTGTCAGTACGAAGCTTTTGAAGACGTTTGCCATTTATTCATAGCAGAGGGTTGGGAAGGATCAGAAGAGGCTCACTGACTTAATGGAGAGATGGAGAAGGAGGTGGTGAAAGAAAATGGAGAGAACTGATCATTCTGTGGGCTCGTGTAGGCAATACATGCATGTGTACATGCATGCACACAATTTTTTTTTTCTTGGTTACTGTAATTGTGACACTGTGTTATGTCTTTATAAAACACTCAGGAAAGACACTGCAGGTTTATTGACTTCATTGCCCATGACCAAAAGGAAAAAACTATGGAAAGACATCAGCAGCAGGCATTGTGCATGGAGCTTATTCAAGTCAGCTGGAAGCATTGTGCATTGTGTGGCAGAGCAGTTCTGGAGAGAATGAAATATTGCTACAATAAGGATCTCTATGAGATCACAGAATCACAGAATCACAGAATATTAGAGGTTGGAAGGGACCTCGAAAGATCACCTGGTTCAACCCCCCTGCCAAGGCAGGACCACCTAGAGCACATCACACAGGAACATTCAGGTTTTGAATGTCTCCATAGAAGTGCTTGGACCTCAGCCTGCCACTGCCTCTGTTAAATATATGGAGTATCCATGTTCTCAACGGGCAGAGTATCTGCAGGAAGACCTCTGTTTGCGTTAACGTGAAAAGGTACACACAACCTTTCAACCCCATGTGTATAATAAAAAGTTAAACTGTGTACACAGTTGTGTCTACAGAACAAATGTCTCCTGCAGCCAAGACAAGTAAGATAAAGACAACACAAAATTATTAGGCCAATTCAAACAGAAGTTGAGTTCATAGGGAAGCTAGTGCCACTTTTAGAAATGCTTCATCCTCCTAATGCCGTGACAGTTTACTTCCTGCAATATCGGTCATGATCTACTATCTGGCACCTGAAATTTTAGATGGGTTAGTTTGGCTTCAGTGGTTTTGTAAGGCTAATCGTTCTAATACAATTTGTGACCTGCCTGTGGCCAAAAGACAAAGGCTTTTCCTCCCAGGTTTGCTCTACACATTGATAAGAAATGTTTGTCCCTACTTCACACTGTGTTGCAGCTGATCCCAGCTCAGGTGAGAAGGCTGTCGGGTCTGTACCCAAATGCAGCTCTCTATTTTTCTATGGCACCTTGAAGGTCAAGACGAGGTATATAGCAAAGCACAGAGGTCACAGATGGTCATTGTCCCTGAAAGAGCTAATTTTCTTCTTGCACTGTCCCATCTGCTGGGCAACATGGTGCTGGACCAGTCACCATCAGACAGTCCAGACTTAGCAAAAGACGAACTGAGTTCTTGTGTTGCCTGAAGTGAAGATTACAGATGTGCTAAAATCACTGTAGGGAGGATGGAATGACTAACAGCTGCACAGACTGAAGATACTGACTAACTCTTTTAAAATAAATTAACATAAAAAGGGTGGAATAAATCCTCCACTGGTGCAAAATGGTGTAACACCGTTTGAAGGAAACAGACTTTTATCAAATGACTGCTCATATGAAATAGATTACTCCATTTCACAAAATATGTCTACTCTGCAGTATTCTTCATGACTAAAGAGTAATTCCTCACAGTAGGTCCACAATAATAAAAGAAAGCTCCTTTCTTTCTTTTTTAGAACATTGTCTTACACCAATGAGATAGTAGCAAAGTAAACTCCTGATGCACTTACTGCACTCTCCAATTTTACCCAGTTTTGAGACATTGTCAGTGTTTTGCCCTTCAGCTCTGATGAACAGAGTGTTCTACTAATGCTGTAGAACTCCACTATTTATATCTCCTTCTTATGTCCAGCACCTCGTTTGCTGTCTTCTGGAAATACAAGTAGAAAATTATTATTTTAGTTTAGCTGACTTCTGTCTTTATCTCTTGTGCTTTCCATCCAAGCAGCATTAATTCACTTGCAGCGTATCAGCAGGAAGCTTCTGAAGTTTTACAGAAATGCAGCAAAGCACCTGGGACCTATAACCTCTGCCAAGGAAAGAGCTGAAATTTGTTGCCACATCCCTAACAGGCCCATTTGTGGATTAGGTGTAGATAATAGAGAAAGAGCAGATTCATATATCCATTCTTCAAGATCAAACCTAGCACCAGGGAGTAATTTACAGTTTATTGCAGAGCAGTGGAAACCAGTGTCTGCAACCAGGAAACCAGAGCCTTGAATGGTTTCAGTCAGTACATCCCCCTAAGATGTGCAAGTGTGTATTTTAGACAGTCTTTTACGCAGTGTTCATAACTGGTGGTGTGAAATGAAGCATCACAGAGCATATAGGAGCATTTAGATGGTTGAATCGTTGTCCCTGGAGATGTTCAAAAAACGCATCGATGTGGCGCTCCAGGACATGGTCTAGCAGGCATGGTGGTGTTAGGTTGACGGTTGGACTTGATCTCAGAGGTCCTTTCCAACCTTAGCAATTCTATGATTCTGTGATTCTATATCTATATCACAGCTTCATCACTTTCATTAGAACCCATATTCCAAAAAGCCGAAGAACTGCTGACTTGAATGTTGTCCAGTTAGTCCGGTGAATTATTTTTTTATATTTCACATTCCTGGAAACAATGTGACGGCAGTCTGTCTCTGACCAGTGACAGATCTAGGCTTTAAATCAGGGTGTTTTTAACAACATGCACAAGATCAGTGTTCAAAGAGGTAGTTCAGTGTAAATACATTTTATTGTCACGGTTGTAGACAATTTAATCTGAAATTCACTGGGGGTGTGTGTGTGGGTGTGATTGTGAAGCTGTAATGCTTTATCTCACTAGCAGCTACTTCAGGAGCTTTGAAGAAGGTGTTAAAGACCCCATGGGACTACTGCTTACCTGCACCTCCTGGGGCAGCATGAAGTGCTGTGGAAATCCTCTTTATCCCATGTTATTTGGAGACCAACTAATCTAGGGATGCTGCAGTGTGCTAAAAGAAGTGGTGGTGGTGATATCCATGGCTTCCATTCTCCAAGATGGTTTATGGGAAGCAGGGCGTAAGTTGTGGACTAGCTCATGGGGAGTCTGAGAAGGAGATGCTGTAAAAGACTGCAGCTGTGTACCTGACAGAAGAAACAAATAAGACTGAATAGAAATAACACAGGAAAAGGTGCAAACATTTTCACTGCTCATGTTTTACTTTTTCCCCTCAAAGGGAGTCTGGACATATAGGGTGTTCCATGGAATTGGAGACAATACATTTGAAGTGAGCAGGAAGGTACAGTTTCTTTTTGAATGATAACTACTAAATTAAATCTTGTGAATTCACAAATACAGAGTTCTCAGAAAGGTTAGACTTTTTTTTGGTTACATGGGCAGATTTTTGGCAACTGCTCTCTAGAAAGTCCTGAAGCATAGGAAGTGAGTTAAATTTAACTGGATGGGGTTAAAAACCCTTTCCTTGGTGGCAAAGTATTTTATCACAGTGTGTGTTAGAAGTTTGTTTATTAGCGTTCATCTGAAGTCTACAGTATTGAGCAGTATATTGGTCTAAACATGCCTGAGGTCAGAGCCAGGATAACAACTTCTATAAAATTGTTCTTTTGATAAGTTTGCTTGTCCTGAGACTGCAAGACGAACATTTTCTCTTTTTAACTGTTTGTTTTTAATTTCTGGATAAAAGAATCACTTTAGAAACTCACTTGCACAGCAAAATGAAATGCATTTTTCTTGTGACTGTTCTTTGCACTGTCTTACAAAAGAAGAGGACTGAGCAGTTCTGTGGTGGAGCAATACCACTGAAAATTCAGTTGTCAGAGAGAAGCACTGCATTTCTTAAGCCATCATAAAAATACATCGCAATAACATGGTGTCAACACCACCTTCAGGTTTGCTGTTTTGTAAGGCTAATGTCAGTGCTGTTTCTACAGTGCCGTTATCTACTTTTATTAGGAAATAAGAGGCAGGTGCACAGGTTACAGATGTTACAGCACAAAGATTCAAAAGACTAATGTAACAGAAGTGTGTTGTGACTAACAAGGCTTTTCTTGTTCCTCAGATTCCCGGCAGAATTAAACAGCCCAGATGGCAGATGTTGGTTTGAACCTCGGCTGTAAACGACCGACTATTCAAGCAGCATCTGAAGAGCATCCCACATCTCTGAACTAAAATGTGTTTTAGAGTTGTAAGGTCTTTTTCTCCAGTTTCTACCTACCCTTTTGTTTTGGGCCCTGTCTTTGATAAATATGCTCTCTTGAGCTCTCTGAACTGACAGGAGGGATAGCGTTTTACAAACTAGAGGAGATGATTTTGGCTGGGTCCCTTTTATGGCCACTTTGTCCATCTTTGGGGTGGTCTTATTCCCCCTAAATTTTGTGGTTAATCTTCTCCCTGGTCAGTCCTGTCTGTCTCCTAGCCAGCCCCACGTATGAACCCCAAACCATGACCCAGTAAACCTTTCTCACTTTCAGCACTCATTTATAGAAAAATAAACAAACAAACCCAAGCTCCAAATCCCCGTCATACAAGGGCCAGGATGTTCTCTCTGAAAAAACATATGAGTGCAGCAGGAAGGAAAGAAAAGACTTCAGGCAGCTCGATTGATCTCTTCTTCTCTGCATTGCAACATTATTGAATGTCTTCCATTACAGAAGAGTTTTGCAGAACAGTAACAGGTTCAGACAATACTTCAAAATGGCTTCTCTGTACTGTTTATCTATTTCTATTTTGGGGAGATAATTACATTGGCATTAAAGTGAGAAGTTGGAGCGGAATTGGAAGACTGAGTTCAGTAGAAGAGGTGACTCGTTTATATGACTGAAAATCTTGAGGAAAGGCTACTAAAATGGAGGGAGGTGTGAAAAAAGAGATCACATTCTACAGGCAATTCGTGTCAACATGTTTAGCAAAATGCTGGATCCTCATGGATTTCAGCTGGTTCTCTTCCATCTGTGAAACTTGTCCCTCAACCACCTCCTCTACTCTGGGAAATGCTTGGGGCATTTACTGTTCTCTTTTCACACATCCCAATAGTACATGTTCACTAATAATTTCTGTCTTGTTGCAACGTCCACTCAAGACAATGGAAAGACACCTTTCCACTTTGTAAGGGACTGTTGGCCAAGCTTTCACATTATAAATAACCGATTTCATCATAGGGCTGTGCAAAGACACTCTGTATATTTTCTGTATACAGAATACTCACTGTTCATTTCTTCTGAATTATTTTGTGTTTTGGATGGGGAAGTGGAAAGGACAAAGAGGAAGGAAATGAAAAGGTGTAAAATCAGAATTCCTGCCAGGCAATATAGAATGAGTGCCTTCCCAAGAGCAGTAAATTACCTGAAAAGACTGCACACTTCACTGCTCCTGAAGAAACAGAAAGATGCAGGATCCAGAAAATAAAATTGTTATAGTCTGATAATTGCATCTTTCACAGCTTTGGTTTTGCACTGAATCTTGCTGGACTTTGCAGCAAGCCCAGCAACAGATGTCTTGGACTACATTGGCATATAGTTTGGTGAGACCAGGGACAGAAGTATAATTTTGCAGTAAGCACATGAAATAATTTTTTGTGCGCTCATTTTTTGCAATCCAGAGGACTACATTTTGGAAGCAGGAATGGGGCTGCTCTGACACCTGTGAGCACAAATGACTTTAAGATGAAGGTCAGGGTTGCAGCGTTCTGTGTCCAAAACCCATAGGGAGGGTCCTGGGTGGACTGACTGATTATAAGCTGTCCTAGTAGGCAACGTGATTTCTGCAAATAACTCCTCTTTGCTTTCCGTTTTTACTTGGATTGTGAATTTCCTTCTGCTTATTTTTAAGGGCAAAGTCTTCATAGGCATGTGTGCCGATACTTCTTCTTACTGGTGAGTCCTGCGTTAACACCTGAGAACCCTGTGAGGCTTTAACTGAAGATTTACACATACAGATACCACTGTTACTGTACAGTGGGAACCCAGTGTGTTCGTTGGGGTAGTAGGCACTCCATTTACAGTCCTATTTGGAACCTGTGTAATCACATGGGCAGTTCTCCCCTGAATTGTACAGTTTTGCTCCTAGTGGTGCTTCATTTGCGCAGACTGAAGGTTGCAATGGTTTGCCTTGCCGTGTTGCAGACACACCAGGAAGGCAAGGCAGAATTCACGTTCCTTTGCATCAGAAAGCTTGGTGCCAAGCAGAGCAGGCAGTGCAGGGTAGCTTGGCCATGTTGACAGACCTGCATGCTCTGGTGCTGCCTCTAGAAAACACAATTTCGCTGTTGGGTCCTTGTTCCTTTGCTCTTCCCTCATGCCAGTGGAAGCAATTATATGGTTGCTTGGTGGGCCTCCCTGGTGGTGTGGACCACCTTCTTGCTTTTGTCTCTTAGTTCTATCTCACACTTCCTTCACTCTGTGGTGTAAAAATGTTTGCTCTGTCGTGAGGATGTGAAGGGCTGAAATGCTATCAAGCCAAGTAGTCAGGGGAAGAGCAGATGCAAGGTTGTTTGTGCCAGTGATAAATGGCAACGCACATTTAAAATGATGGTCAAATTCTGCCTGAGGTTCATTCCTCAGTGCTACCACAAATTGCATTACTTGGGACCAATAGCTTCTGTGATATAGGGAAGGTGATGCTTTCCTCTTTTCCTGTAAGTTTTCAGTGTAAGTTTGACATTCTGATGGGAGAGACTACCATCATACATGGTAGATCAATACATCAATACATGTTAAGTATTTGCAGGCCGTCCTGCAAAACCTCCCATTTTCAGCTGGGGTAGAGTTAATTTTCTTCCTAGTAGCTAGTATAATGCTGTGTTTTGGATTTTGTATGAGAATAACATTGATAATACACTGATGTTTTTAGCCGTTGCTAAGTAATGCTTACCCTAAGTATTACCCATGCTCTATCAACTGAAGCTGGGAGGGGACACAGCCAGGACAGCTGACCCAAACTGGCCAAAGGGATATTCCATACCTTATGATGTCATGCTCGGTATATAAACTGGGAGAGTTGGCCATGGGGAGGATTACTGCTTGGGGATGGGCTGGTCAGCAGGTGGTGAGAAACTGCATTGTGCATCACTCATTTTGTATATTCCGTTATTATTGTTACTACTATTACTACTACTACTACCACTACTTTCTCTTCCTTTTCTGTCCTGTGAAACTGTCTTTATCTCAACCTGTGAGTTTTACTAGGGTTTTTTTT
>VWZZ01006135.1:29722-45591 GCA_013399095.1 Psophia crepitans
TTTTTCTTTTTATAAAATCTCATCCCCATCCCACTGGGGTGTGGGGGTGATGAGTGCATGGCTGTGTGGTGCTACAAAAACACAGTCCTGATCTAGCCTGGACTTTTGCAGACTCCTGTGTTGCAAATAATAGCTGTTAATTAAAAAATGGAGGAAAGGAGGTAGAGGAGGAGAGCTGTGTTGCTACACAGCATAGTTCTCTGCACTGTGGTAATGTTGGGGGATGTCAGTGGGAAGATCATTTGTGAAGGTACGTTTTTGCTTTGGGGGCATGTGCTCTTCTCACTAGTCAGTCAGGAAGTAGAGGTGTATCTTATGTCCCATGCGTCCAAAGAACATGCCAAGAAGTCTTCCTAAGAAGTACCCAAAGAGAAGTGGCATGCCAAAACGCTTCACACACAGGGTGCATGCAAGAGCACAGCCACTGTTTCACAAACAGCTTACAAGCAGTCATGCGTGGCGTAAACAGGCTGTCATTAATTGCCTGTCTGTTTCCAGTATAGGGCAACAGTTCCCAAAAGCTCCTATGTGCCATGTACAATATGTAGACTGCCTGCTTCCGTAGGGATGGGGCCACCATGTTCTCTAGTACAGTCTATAAGCAAGCTTCTCCTTGTCCTGAACTGTTTTCTTTTCCAGTGTGAAAAAACATTTAACATCACATCAAGTCTCATAAGCTCATGAAATCTGTTGGTTGTAAGTGTCTACACTCATAAACTAATGAAAACAACAAGAAGGGTCAGGAAGAAAGGAGCCCTTGGTAAGCCTTTATTTATTTATTTTTTAATATGATAATTCAGATGGCAAATAGGAGAAAGCGATACTTAATTTATCTGTACAGCTATTGATGCATAAGTAATAATGTTAATAACATAATACTTGAGAACAACTGAGACCTAAAGGGAAAGAATGACAGAGAGAGATGCGGTAGGCAAAGAGACAGTGAAAAAAATCTTAAATAAGATTGACAAGCAACAACATTTAATTATTTTTAAGGGAAAAGTGAGAAATTACTTTAATACCATTTTGAAAGAAGAAAGAAAACAAGCTAGTTTAGACACATCAATCTCTTCAGGCAGGAATTTTACCTGCTAAAAGCTGGGGATATGAACTAGTAATTGTTATGGCTTCTAGCAAAAGCCTTATTTTGAAAAAGTTAAATTAATGTTCCTTCTCGGGTGTTAATTTAGTTTTACTGCTAGTGAGCTGGAAAAATGTACATGTTGCTCTGCTGTGGCGCTCTGCAAAACATCTGTGTGTCTGCCACACAGAGAAGTGTAGAAGTTACTGATATGTAATGGATGCTGAACTGGAGGTAGGTAGGTCTTCCTCCACTTGAGAGTCAAGTCCTGCACAAGCTCTGTTCCTCATGTGCACAAGATGGGCAAATTGCAACTTCCATTTCTTGTGAGGTTGTCAGGTGGAGCACCGCTACATGTCAGAAATCTGGGTCCTGCCTCAGCTGGATCTGTGCTAACCTGCCTGTGGGTGCTGCAGTCAGAGATATTAGTTTGTAAGCTGATTGGTAAGGGGGGGCATGGGGCAGCATGTTCACCAAATGTGTAATTGTGGTATCCATACCTGTATTCCCACTACATTTCCAGGGACTGAGGCACTGAGATACACCATCCAAAATGTCAGAGGAGTGGTAAACTGAACATAGGAACCAACTTTCCTCCATGACCCCTGCCACAGGCCATGAAAGCTTCTCCTCTCATGGAGGAGGCCAACAGTCAGCTGGTGGATTTGCTGCAGACCTTGGACTAACACCTATTCCTGCCTGCTTAGGGTGCTGTGAAGTCAAATATGACAAAGCTTGTTGGTTCGTGAAGCAGCAGGTTTCCACCAGGATGACTGAGATGAAAGCACTGGTGGTAAATACAGAAGAGGGCAGACAGTTGGGTAGCACTCTTGAGTCCTGCCTCCTGGCAGGAGGAGACACTTCCACTCACCTCCAGGCCTAGACAGCAGAGACCAGAGGCAAGCACAGAACTTTTGACTTGAGTTTTGTTTCCTTTGGGCTATCACAAATATATTTTGACCTTTAACTTGAAGGCAGTATGCCTTTAGTGGGCCAGTGACACAGAAGTGCTTTTACTTATGTCAGCCCTAAATTGAAATGAATGTGGAATAAATGCAATGGTTTAATCATTACCCCGTTCATCTTCAAGTGTTCACCTCATGTAACTCAGATTTGCCCCTCGGCCATGCTGTCAGGCAAGCCCCATGTTCTGTATGCCAACCCTCACCAAGGTGCGTAGAGAAGGCAACCAGCTCCTTCAGTCTTCTTTCTCCTGTGCTGTCCTGTGAGTTGGTGACACTGGCACAAAAAAGAGACTTTCTCAGGGCAGGCAGAGAAATATCAAAGGGAAAAAAGAATACATCCAGAAATGTGTGTGACTCAGTAGTCATGGGTCCTTTCTTGCTCTCTTGCTCAATGCATTTGGTGGGGACAGATGTCAGTAAGACTGCAGGGAGCTGCTCCAGAGACTGGCAAGGAAGGAGAAAACACTTGAGGGATACATAAGTTGTGCAATGACTTCCACACAGTAAGGGTTGGTGAAGACAGCACTGAAGGGTCTAACAAACCTGTAACTGGAATCTCTGCAGCCTAAGCTGAGTAAATAAACCCTGAAGTTGGGGTTGGGTTTGAGTTTTACAAGGACTGGAAGGCAGGGACTATGTGGCAGAAATTTTACGTGAGTGATTTTTGAGGTGTTCCTGTGGTGCCAGACTCTAACCCTAAGCTGTCCAAGGGGAGCTGGCTTTACGAGACTATCTTCTCATAGAGGTGCGTACAGCATATATACGTATGAGCCTGCAAATATATTTTACCTTCTACTGTGCAAGGCTAAAGCACACAGCCACTAATAACAGGCTCCATGCCACCACAAAACTTCTCAACAAGAGGAATTACATCTCAGGAAGCCAAAATCCCACCCGCTTAATCTGTGAAACTGGCAATTTCTTCTCAGCAAGTAGCAGTAAGAAGCAATCACCAGCTATAAGCTGGCCGTTGAGTTACGGTGTGCAGCCAGGGCTCCCTCCTACCCCGGCCCTGCTGCGCTGCCTGCTCCTGACAGGGGGTGAGGAGCATATGACCCCAGCTATTTCCCGGTGATGGGTGGATGGCAGCCCCAGGCAGCGTGCACAAGGAGAGACGGAGGAATTGTCGGAAGGGCCTGTAGCCTAAATCACAGCCTGTGCTTGCAAGGTGGAAACCTGCCCGGGGGTAGCACCAGCCGCGGCTGCACTCTCTTGCACCGGTAAGTAAACGTTTTGCAAAGTACCATGGAGACCAAGAGTGAGAGGAAGGCCTCCACTCTTTAAGGGACTAATGATAAGGGAGCTCAGACCACACAGGAGTTTCAGAAGCCCCAAGAGTCCTGGCAACAAACTCTGCAGAGCAGAGCAAACTCCTCTCTTGCTTTCACTTCTGCATTTCTCCTTGGAGGGTCTCTCTTGAAGGTCTTTAGCAGGGCAGAGATGATGATAAGTAGGTGAAGAGCATATTCGGCTGACGGGGCAGAGGTGTGGACTTCAGTTCTGTAAAATGACTGGAAATAAGCAAGGACTGATTATCACAGAAACCCATTTTTTTGCTGCTTTGTTTTGTAGCTGTTAGAAAACAGTTTCGAATACTGTACAACTATCACCAGCATTTTTTTCCCTTTTTTAAAAAATGTCTTTTTCTTTTGATCTAGATTTCCCTTGAAGCTTTCCTAAATAGGTAGCTTCTGCTAGTCTGGCTGTGGACTTTCTTCCCTCCTTGCATTACTGCCACATACCCTTTGGGCCACTTCTGACGGCTGCTTTTCAATTTCAAGTGATGGCTACAGTGCAGAGAGGACAGAGTTGATAAGCCATGTTCTCCTAACATGACCACGGTAATCCACTGCACACAGAACCACACTGTAACTAAACAAGGACTACCATCTTAGGAAGCTCCAATGGGGTACACAGATGATGCGTTGTTTGCCGAAACCAAGAACTTACTGTCCATCACTGTGTATTTCTGGATCTGACATTTCTGGGCACAAAGCTGCTAAATATAATCTGTTACAGCCTTTCCTCCATGGTGTAAAAGCTTTTATTAAGAACTTACTTTCACTGAGTGAGATTATGACCTCAGGTTACATGGATGTTCGTGGAAGCATTTTCATTGCAACTGGAATGAAAAAACAGAATAAAGAAGTAGATTTCTCAGTTGTGTTTTACCCTATTTACAGTAGCCCACCATGGTCAGTATAGAAATACTCCTGGGAGATACCCTGCAGTAGAAATAATCTTCTTGGTTGACAGACAATGTTGTTTAATTATTCACAATGACGCATGCAGAATGATTTTATCCTATGCACTAGAACTAATGTGCACACTCTTGCCTCATTTCAGTGCAAGACTTAATGAGACTGTCCTTTGCAGTATTAATCCTCAGAATCAGTTTAGTTGTATCTGTATGCCAATTAATCTCAAAATCATTACTCCCATTGACACAGCTACCTCTAGACTAGCGGTACCGAAGCTGGGTCTTGTGGGGGATTTTCTGCTGAGACTGTTGACAGGTGATAGGAAGGAGCAAGTACAGGCCCCAACACTGCATGTTTCTTTCTGTAAGGAAGAAAAGCTGACCACAAGAGAATTTAGACCAAGTTTTTTTGCGCTCAGATTAATCGAGCAGGGATGTCTTCCTGACAGTTAGGAGGTTGGTACAGGGAAAGTTTGGGAATAACCAGCCTCAGGACTTACTCTTTTTCTCAGCTCCTGTGGGTGTGCACCCTCACAGGGATGGAGAGAAGGCAATACCGTTGTTCTCTGTGCGTAAGGAACAGGCTCTGCGTTGCTGTGAAGTGGTTTGTTCCAGTCTTCCTGCTCTGCATTTTCAAACCCAACGGCAGAAGAATCCCAGGCATGCAGGTCTCTGACTCTGTTGCAGGGAAATTAACACAACAAAATTCAGTGCAAGATCTTTTGGAAGAGGAGTGTGAAACGTATTTACAGTCTTTAGTCAAGTTGATTTTACGCATTCACTCTCCAGCACTCAGAAAATCATGAACTTCAAAATGTGTAAGTCCAGGTGGTTTAGATACAGAGGGCAAGGAGCACTGGCTGTCAAGACCTCATTCGATTTTTGTCTTTTGTTCTTGATAGAAGACATCAAGCCAATTTTTAGACATTCCTTTTATATCCCTTACAACGCATCAGTTGTTACAAAGGAATCCCTTACCTTCTGTTTGTGCTTACTTCACTTTCACAAACCTTACATCACATTGCTGTCCATTGACTGTTTTTCCTTGTGTGAAATATGTTTGAGACTCTTTTCCTGCTGGTCTAACACTGAAAAAGATGTGTATGTGGTGTGCCACAGCCTTTGACTTTCTTTTTCCTTGCTGCCAAAACCCTGTCAGTATCGCAGCATTTAACCCATCCTTCCGCTCTGCTGGGTATCAGAAAGCTGGCTGAGAAGCATGGCTCGAGAAGGGAAAGGATGAGAATGCTGCAAGAGTGTTGTGAAGGTTTGCTCACATTTAACCTGCCTTCCAGCTGTTACAGCCTTACCTGACGCAGCTACTGTGCACGCGGTTGGTTGTTTCAAAAATCGGCTTTCTAATGTGATCCAAAGTCTTTCTACTTGGCTGCAGAAGAAGCAGATCAAGGTTTCCTAGACTTCCAATATTTCTCTTCACAAAACTGCAATGAACGATAAGGGGTTATTCTCATCTTTTGCTGTTATACAACAGATATTCCTGAGGTTAAGACTGCAGTCTGGGCTGAAATCTTGACAATATGACTGAAATTTTATATGGCCTTCAGCAAATCTGAGTTCAGTCATGGTGTCTGCGTTCCTCTGCCAAGGATTGTCGAGGATCATCAAGGACATTACTGTTTCGTCTAGACACATCTTCAGTGCTGATCTCTGTGCATCCAGTTGTTAAGTAGGCTTTCTGGTAGGTTGGTAGCAGTGTTGAACCAAGGCCATAAGAGAGGTTTGTAGAAAGCAGTGTTGTCATTTGTCAGACTGACTCATGTAACTGGAACAGACATGTAAGCTTACAGATGAAGTAGCCCTTACTCAGTGCTGAGGCAGACATGGAAAACTTGGAGCTAGAGACTGGGAAAAGTAATTTCAGCTTTAACAATATTAGTTGGATGAATGGAGGTCAGTTATAGCCCCAAAAAAGGGAATTTGTAATTGTGGAAGAGAAAGATCATCAGCACCAAGAGGATGGAGAAGGAGAAAAAGTAAACATTTAGGAAGGGGGAGCATACCCTACCTTCAGATAACTCATCTGCTGGATAATTCTGCGATGACATTTCACTTTTCCTAGTTTTTTCCATCAATACAATAAAGATAGTAAGGACTTGGTAAAGTACTGTAAATAAAAGAAGTTATAGAAGAACAATATTTTGCTTCAATAATTAATTTGATTATTGAAGCTACTGATTCTGATTTGTAAATCTGGGAATGGCATGTAATGGCCTACTGAAACACTGAGAACTCAATTATTTTTGTTGGAAAACCCCCACACCTAAGTACTGGGTTGCCAAGAAGTGCTTCTACTCTTTCCGATACATTTTTAAACAATGAGGGTTAAAAACTTAACTTTGCCAGACGGACTTCTGAGAGCCTGTCTGAGTTCATCCTCGTAAGAGTTGTTGTTTAACTTGAAGGGTTAATGATTTCAAAATGGTTAGTCTCTAATAATAATTAAACCAGACCAAAACTCATGTTCACATGGCTAAACTCTCTTTTGCATGTCCCTTTGCTATATTTTGCAATTGCTTCTTCCTGAAATGATGCACAGACTTTGCCTGGCAGGAGTTAGCTGTCACCAGAAAACAATGTGCCAGATAATGTCTTGATAATTAAACGATATGAATGTACACGTGCTGGTCCTTAAGCTTATCCTCTGTCCCTCCTTAGGTTACTGGCTTGGTTGTAGGCAAAGACACCAGATTCCTATAAATTTCATGGAAACAGATTAGTCTGGTAAATGAAAAGACATCATTGATCTTGTGGAAAGAAAAAGGAAAAAAAAAAGGTGATGTTTGAGCTCAACCCTACTATAGGCCAGAGAAGGTACATTGGAAATGTGCCTGGGGCAACTGTCCAAGCTGCTGGGGGCTTGCAGTCATGGCTTCTCCATGCTAGATTCTCTGCTGCCTAATGATGCGTGTCAGAGCACACTGCATTCAGAGCATTTCCTCAGAATATTTCAGTTACAAGTCAGCCAGCTAGAACAATGTAATTCACTGGAAATCAGTCCCTGGATTGCTCACAGGGCAATTTATTGTATTATTGCACGTGTCCAGATTATTTGTGGAGTAGACTCATCGGTGCACAGTGGGTGGTACTTGCTGCCCTCAGGGGTTTTGCAGGAGATGGTGTGCAGGTGCTGGAAGTCAAAGGTGAGGTCTGTGTGGGTGCCTTGCCACTCACCTTTCTGCTGTTTATGCTGCGCCTTTCATGACAGCCTGGCTGGATGTGCCAGGAGGTGTGTTAACCTGCCAGCTCTGCTTAGCCAGGGAAAGTCCCGTCAGTTCCCAGGCATCAGAATCCGGCCTTGCCCACGCCAAACGACCCAGCGCTCCTGTCTCACTGGTAATTCCTGATCACTGCTCCAGATACTGGATCTGAAGGACCAGTCCCAAACTTTGTTTCCGTTGTTTCAAATTGCGTCGTTAAGACTCAGAAAGAGCATGTCAGCCCACATTCACTGTCTTGCATATAATGCAAATGACTGCTGAGTCCTTGTGATACAAACAAGATTATTGCAGAGCAATTAGATTTGGAGAGAGTAAACGCTGTTTTCTACAGCAACATGGCAATTTCTCAGTATTCTCACGCAGTTTTTGGATTACACATTATCATGCTGTGATTTACCTGGTCAAGAACCAGGAGGGCAGAATAATTACATTGACTGAGAACTCACCATAGGAAACGGGGACAACTCCAGCGTGACAAATCATCTTCAGAGCTAGACAAGCAAATAAGAGCTATTGGCAGCATATAATGATTTTAATATGAAAAAGAAAAAATAAAATCACTGTGTTTCATTGTAGGTAGTTGGATAATGTATATCTGCTGCTCAGGACAACCTCCAAACTGTGCTTACATAGATGAGATTCTATTAAAAGCCATGGTGGTCATGAAGATATTCTCAGATGTCCAACATAAAATGCCATTTTAAAAAGATAAGCATACAAAGCATGCTTATTTTGAAAGAAAAGTTATTTACCTGTAAGAATTAAGACCAGAGATTTATCATTCTTGCATTGCTCGGAAAAGAGTTGGTGTTACTGGCTTGAGGAGCAACCTGAGCAAAATCTGTTAATCTTGATACCGAAGATAACTCTTGTAACAGAGTGGCTGAAGGGGAAAAAGATTTGCATTATCATATCACATCCTCATGTCATGTGATGACTTCCTGTTTCTTCAAATGATCGGGGATACACACACTTTTCCTGAGAGGAGAAACATCTGCCATCCACAAGTAATGTAAAAGGCTCTATGAAATCCATATAAATCTTGAAAGGGTGGGAGGCAGTTATTTTGCTTATAGGAAGAGCAACAGCAGTCATGTAACCTTGCCAGAGTGGTACTACCTCAGAGAAGGTAATACCTGACCATACACTTACATGCAGTGGGAACACTTTAAAATAAAGTGTCATGCACTTTATGTGACAAGTAAGTAATAGGAGATTCAGTGGCTGTCTTATAGTTAAACCTTACAGTTTCTGGCAGAAATTCAAAATAATAGTCACCAGAAGTTAGGATGTTAGTCGAAATGGGAGCTGCTAGGTTTCTCAGCAATTTAGAAATGTGAACTGCTTTAGAAGCCCAATGTGGGTGTAAATGTCTGAGCGTAAGTGCGTCAGGTGAAACGTGAACCATGTTCAGTAGTGACAAGACGGAAGAAAGGGAGGAAACAAAAGTAACAAAACCTGACCTTTGATTTTTGTCTTCAGACTTCTTCACATTAGATAATTCAGTCCTCCAAGGGAATGTCAAGAGACTACATCTGGCTGATTACATTTCATACCTATTTTCCCTGGCTAACAAGACCTGCGATGCCGTGTCCTCCAGGGATTTCTCTCTGTTATGATGTGACATATTAGACTCTGTACTGTGAAACACAGGCAAGAATTTCTTCTGCATTGAACTTTGCAGTGACATATTTTGAACCTGAATTGTAATTAAGTTTTAACTTGGTTTGATACTTACATTGTAATGGAGGCCACTACACAAGCCAGGTTGGATGAGTGTAAATATCTGAGCTCATTAATGGTGTTGGAGGGTTAACTATATGAAATATTTCAGAAAATATAAGCTCTTAGAGCAAAGTTATAGTTTAACTCCAGCCGGTAAATAAGCACCACGCAGCTGCTCCCTCACTCCCCCTTCCCAGTGGGACTGGGAGGAGAATGGGGGAAAAAACCCTTGTGGGTTGAGAGAAAGCAGTTTAATAGGATAACGAAGGAAGAAAATAACAACAGTAGTAGCAGTAAAAGTAGTAGTAGTAGTAATAATAATAATGATAACAATAAACATATAAAACCAGGTGATACACAAATGCAATTGCTCACCACATGTGAAAAAAACAGTCTGTTTCCGAATAGCGATTCCCACCTCTTAGCTTGCTTCCTGAGGTGTACCTGGAGCATGATATACGGTGGGGAATATCCCTCTGGCCAGGCTGGGCAGCTGCCCTGGCCGTGCTCTCCCAGCTTCTTGTGTACCTGGCAGGGCGTGGGAAGCTGAAAAGTCCTGGGCTTAGTGTAGACTCCACAACCACCCAGCAACAACTAAAAGCATTAATGCATTATCATCAACAGTATTCTCATCCTAAATCAAAAACACAGCACTGTGCCACCTGCTAGCAAGAAAACTGTGTCTCAGCCGGAACCAGTACAGCAGCAAGAACAAACAGAATAGAAGCATTTCCAGAATCCCTGAAAGATAAATAATCCATACTGGGAAGACTGGTGATTCAAATAATGTGCACAGACAATGCTGAAAGTAAACAAGAGTTTGACTCTTTGCTAAGTAGAACGGGCCTTAGGGTGTTGGGTGTACCAGACTGTCTGCTGCAAAAGAATTTAGGCAGGCTGACACGTGGGTTGTCGCCCTGGTCCAGTGTATGAATCTCTTCTTGCTCTTGGTGTGTCAGTTACCAGATTTACAGGTGTTTGGTTAGCGTGTTGGATGAATTCAGGAAGATACCTAGGGTGAAAAGAGACAGACATATGAGTCATTAGGGAATCTAGTTTCTCATTTCGTTTTTCTTTGACTTGAGGTAGATTTCGGCTGTTGAAAAAAAAAGTTTTGTTTTAAAATTGGTTCTTTATTTTCTATGAATTATTCTAGATGTATAGAGCCTGAATCACTGCTTTGCTATTGGAGATAGCTGTCTGGGACCATACTGAGTAACTGAAGGTCATTCACCTGCTGTTTTTAAGACATCTTTTACATAAGGAAACTTTCTTAAGACAGGTCTTCTAACACCTGCTCCCATTTTGTCACACTTCTGCTGATCAAGTCTTGTGTCTGACTTTGTTCCTTTTAAAAGGATTAATTTAATTCTGATAATCAGCTTTTCATTTTCAAGTCGAATTTCATTTTTCCTAACCATTTTCTTACTGGACATGGCAAAGCTGCAATTAATTTATTCCTTCAGGTGACTTTGAATATAACCTGCCAGAGATCATGTCAAAAGGCTCCAGAAACTTTTACAATTAACAATTGTAGCTTTTTAGCAACCGGCTATCATTAGTAGGCCTGGTGTTCCGCTTACTTAATTAGTTACAACCAATTACCAGTAGGTTGTTCCTCTCTTCTGTGCAATTTGCCATTGAGTGAAACAGCTTTTCCTTCACCCATTTAAAAGTCTAATGTGAATTTCTGTGCTTGATTGATTAATGCCTGCCTGGTAGGAGATCCGTACCAGGCACTTGATCCTGCTGCGTCAGGACTTGCTAGCAAGGCTTCCTCTAATGGCGAGTAGCCCAGGATCAGCATAACTTCAGAGGCTGAGGCTCACGATCATGTACAGAGGTACCGGTGGGAGAGACACCTTTTTTCCTTTGAACCATGTAGATTTATGATAAAGCTGAGAGCTTTATCCTCCTGTGCATTTAAAATAAAAATGACTTTAAACCAGCTCATTAAAATGTAATTTTGCTGCAACAGGAGCCCCATTTTTTCCTGGGCAGATTGGAAAGATCAGACTTATCAGATCTGGGCAGGGGGTATAAAGAGAGTAGACTGATGCCTCCAGGCTGTGCTCCTCCATGCCTCTGAGAGCTTGTCAGACAGAGGAGCAAAGAGAAGTCTCCAAGGAGACCTTATTGAGGCCTTCCAAAGGGGCTTGTAAGAAAGATGGGGACAGACTTTTTAGCAGGGCCTGTAGTGATAGGACAAGGGGTAATGGTTTTAAACTAAAAGAGGGGAGATTCAGGCTAGGTACAAAGAAGAAATTTTTTGCAATGAGGATGGTGAAAGACTGACACGGGTTGCACAGAGAGGTAGTAGATGCCTCATCCCTGAAAACATTCAAGGTCAGGCTGGATGGGAGTCTGAGCAACCTGATCTAGTTGAAGATGCCTCTGCTCATAGTGGGAGGGTGGTGGTGGGGGGTGGTGCACTAGATGACTTTTAAAAGTTGCTTCCAACCTAAACTATTCTATCATTCTGTATTTCCGTGATTCTATGATCATCTCCTCTAGTATCTTCATTAGAAATCCCTCTGCTGGCTTTAGAAGACTGTTGTAACCACAGAAGCCGCTTCCTAACAATGGCTCTAGGATTTCCCAGATTTGTTTCTTGTAGAGAGTCTGAAATTGAAGTTGAAATTGCTTTAAGAGGATGATATGCTTGCCTGAAGATGCCTAGTTGCTATCAGCTCATTTGGATTACTGAACAAGCCTTACTCCATCCTGCGAAACACTGATTTCTTCACAAAGCTGAAATTTTAGTGCTTTGAGTTTAACTCTGTATTTAGTGTGTAAGCCTAGAAAAGCATTTTTTATTGCAGCTGTTTGGTGAGACTCCGTGGTTTGGAAGCCTGTTTCCAGGGACTGCTGCACAACCATGAATACCAAATAGAATGCAGGTAAATTTTAATGAGTAGAACTTGTGTGCTGAACATATGTTGAAATGAATGCATAATTAAAAAAGATTTGTTTATGAAGGTTCACCTGAGATTTGAACAGTAGAAATCTAAAATGAACATTGCTGTTCGTGATGTATGCCAATTTGTCAAGATTTCTGAGCATAGAGCAGGAACAGCAAGGGAAGCTTGCTTTTACCATAAAATATCAGTTGCATTAACTTGCACTAGAATTGGTCAATCTTTAAAGTAAAGAAAAGCTTTGAAGAGTGGAATTAAATAAATGGAAATAATTGCAATATTTTATGTATTATGCATATAGAAAAACTAGAGAGCACTGATGGACATGCATTTCTTACTGCAAGAGGCTCAGTACTTGACTAGCATAAAAGAAACATTACTGCTTTGCATAAGATGGCTTTCCAAAGCCCACCTTGTTTCTCTGTATGTAGCCTCATAACTTGCTGCTTTGTGTTTCCCTGTGTCTTACTTACATGGTATCTGCCTTGCTGCAACTATACGTCTCAAAAGTGTTTTTTTACTTCGTACCCTGGAGGCAGCAAAATAATGTGTGTAAACTATCCATGAAACAAATTATGATTTTTAGATTAATTATTGATCCAAGAAGCCAAATAATACATAAATCTTTCCGGAGATTGAAACCATGGATTGTGGTTATAATAACTTTTTTCACCCATTTATTTAGATATAAAACAGAAGTAGTTTTCTGAAAGCATCCAGTAAGTCTATTTTAGGCTCACTTTGGAACAGTTTTGAGTGTTGAACATAAACAGGGATCAGCACTTTCCATGCTTACACTGGAAGTGCAGTAACAACAGCAATTACTCCATGCTGTATATGATTTAGGCTTGTAGGTTTCTGAAGTTACTCTCTAGCAGGATAGCTGTCTCTACATGTAATGACACTTGACTATATTTTCCCAAGTGATATTTTGCAGACAGCTTTAGTGATAACTCTAAAGCTGTCCTTTATGAATTAATTAAGATGGTGTTTTTGTTTCTATCTTCCTCAAGGAGGAATATAAATGAAGTATATTATACTTGAAACGTTATTGCTGAGTTGACTTGAAAATCTCAGTGTGAAAATGTGAACGTTGCCAATACTGTTTGTGTCAAAAACTAGAGTGTATCTGTAATCGTTTTCCTATTAAATGCACACTGCATGTTTAAAAGAACTGATTGGAGATCTATGCATAATAGAAATGAGTAAAATATTAGAGAGAATGTGTATCATATTCTGTGTAAAAACGTATTTAAATTTTAGGTTATATATCTAAGCACATAAACCGCTCCAGGAAATCTGAAAACTGTTGTTGAGTATATAGCTGAACCTTTAACTTTGTATTATGATGTAGAGCCAAATTCTTCCATGGTGTCTTGGTTACCTACAAAAATGTGTGCTAGTGGTACACATTGCATTTTAAATAGAAAGCATGAGGCAGCAGAGCAGCTGAGAACCCAAATAATGTTAACCACTGTAGTTACATGGCCCTTCATACTTGTGCCTTTTCCTTTTCAGCCTAAAATACAGACAGATTCTAAGTTCTTAATTTCTGTGCATCTTCTAGCCACATAGTACTTAGTAAAAATAAAATGGAGAATTGTTTATTGAAGGAGACTGAGGCAGTGCCCTTTTTAGTCCAGAATTATACAGAATGTTCTTCTTTCACTAGATGAAGCACAGTAATGTAAAAAGCCCAGTAGCTTTGACTGCATCAACCGTTTGTGGATTTGTAAATACCCCGTAAATCACTATCAAGGGGTCACTAATACAGACCTCTGCAATCACACTCCCTTTTTCGTTGGAAGTGCTCAAACACTTCATCTGTGGATGGGTGTACTATGGATTTTGAAGTGGGAGAAAATGAGACAGTGAGTGACCGGATTCTTTTCCAAGTAACCTGTGATTACTCAGGTTGCCATTCAAAAGTACTGAGGATATGAGCATCACAAGGTGCTACTGGTTTACAATAGCTGTCAGCCTTCTCAAAAGTTTAAATACTGCTAAGGTTTTCAAGTCAAAAGGCACTGTTAAAAATGTGGGTGAGGAAGGTAAGGTGCAGTTCTGGGTTGTCCCATAGATATTTTCTGTTTTTTGTTGCAGAAGTGCAATCATGTTTCTCCTTTTAATTCTGTTTCTAAAAGAAATTACTTGTATTTAAAAGTGTGAATATCTCTATGAAAGGCAATGTCTTAGTCTGACCCAAATTCACTTTTTTTGGAGCTGCTTTGCTGGAACAAGATGAACAAATGTCAATTCTCGTTTTCTGTTTTTATGGGAATAGATGAGAGTGGATATATTTCCACCAATAAGATATGGAAGGCGATGTGAAATGTTAACATGCAAATTAGGTTGAGATGATATTTCTATCAGGGGAAATAAAAGCTCTTCCATGAAATTCCCTCATCATTCCTTTCATTTTCTGCATACAAGCTGTATGTAAAGCTGTCAAGCTGATAATTAGGCAAATTATATGGACCTTCTCATAAGAAAACTAATGCAATTTCCAGAGAGAATTTCAAATGAAGATGCCCACAAGGAAGGCAGAAGTCTGAGCTCATTTTCCTTTATTGAGACTGATTCATAAATACCCAGGTTTTTCCCTGTCTACCCTTGACAGCAGCAAGAGGATTTAGAGGAGGACTTTGTTGCAATGAACTAGTCTCTGAAAAACACTTGGCTTCCAGAAAGAGGCATATTTTAATGCAATTTCATTTCTTTGAAAATCTTCCTGCTAGCTCTGGTAAAACTGTGCAGGCTGTCTGCATATTGCATGATTTTCATGTGAAGTCATGAACTGGTGAAGCTTTGTTCCAAAATCAGCATAGAGTTGTGAAGCTTTCAACAATCTTTCCCAAGAGGGAGTTAGTGGAGAAAGCCAATTATGAACTAGATTTCATAATTTGCTGCAAAATCTCTGTGCCGAGTTCTGCAGAGAAATAGAAGAATTCCTCACATTCCAGGACAGGGAATAATAATACAAAAGTGTGATCATCTGCCTTTGTTCTTCTAAAAGAAACAAATAACATCCAGTAAACAGAGAAGAGAGTGCTCAGAAAAGGAAAACATGATAACCTAAGTAGGTAGGAGTCACCACTCAAAATAATCAGGGGAAATGTTTTGGGGTGGCATAGTCACAGATTCACAGATGCGTAGGGGTTGGAAGGGACCTCTGGAGATCATCTAGTCCAACCCCCCTGCTAGGGCAGGATTGACTAGAGCACATTGCACAGGATTGCATCCAGATGGGTCTTGAATATCTCCAGAGTACACTCCACAACCTCTCTGGGCAGCAGTGCTCTGTCAACCTCACAGTAAAGAAGTTTTTTCTCATATGGAGATGGAACTTCCTGTGTTCCAGTTTGTGCCCATCCCTTGTCCTGTCTCTGGGCACCACTGAAGAGTCTGCCCCCTTCCTCTAGACAACCCTTCTTCAGGTATTGATAAGCATTGATGAGATCCCCTCTCAGTCTTCTCTTCTCCAGGCTAAACAGACCCAGCTCTCTCAGCCTTTCCTCATATGGAAGATGAATGTTCAAGTCCTCTAATCATCCTGGTAGTCTTCCGCTGGACTCTCTCCAGTAGTTCCCTGTCTGTCTTCAACTGGGAAGCCCAGAACTGAACACAATACCCCAGCTGTGGCCTCACCAGGGCAGAGGAGAGGGGGAGGATAACCTCCCTTGACCTGCTGGCCATGCTCTTCTTGATGCACCTCAGGATACCATTGGCCTTCTTGGATAT